>PVKA01005463.1:18347-33091 GCA_004027165.1 Ctenomys sociabilis
GTCAAGCATTGGCCGTGACTCATCCACATGGATGACACAGACAAAGGAACTACAGAATAATGTACAGGACTACAAGATAAACCCTGAGAAGACTTCAATGACCACATAGGAAATATAAAGTACATGTGTTGGTATATAAGTTTGGATCTACCTAGGTCTTAACCATCCAGCAGAAAAGCATAAATGTATAAAAATGAAGCAAAGTCATTTTCCCTGTGTTAAGTGTCATACATGCTCTCATTACCAATTGCCAGGGCCTTTCACTGAAGGGAATGCAGTTATAGACAGATTGCTGGGTGCTATGACTTCCTCCCTCACATACTATTTAACTGTCTTCTGCATCTTTTGGGGTTTTTTTTGGAATTTATTTATTTATGTATTTATTTATTTATTTATTTTTGTCTTTTTGAAATAGGGTCTCACTGTGCAGTTAAGGCTGGCCTTAAGCTCACTTTATAGCTCAGGCTGGTCTCGAACTCACAACTATTCTCCTGCCTCAGCCTCCCAAGTGCAAGGATTACAGGTGTGCGCCACCACACCCAGCTAGTCTTCTGCATCCAAAGACACCTTTCATCAAAATGAAAGGCAAACAGTTTCATTTGACATAAGTAAATCTAAGATTTAAACAGGTATCAAAATAAATAAAAATAACTGAACTAAATTTTACTAAGATTAAGACAAAATACAAAATGTATATTAGTTATAGATAAAACATATTATTCCTTCCAAAATTTTCTGATAAGAGATTTATGCTTATCGAAAAAAAAGATCTGCCTAGTTTGTTTATAATTATAAATTTCAGAAAGTTGTAATAGAGTTACTATAATTTAATTTGACTAAGAATGTATTTGTGTGCAGTCTTGCTTTTGTAAAGATGTTTGCTTATATGTTCCCTGTATTTGTTTCTGTGTACGTCATTCTGTGAATAGATTTTCCTTTTTTTTTTTTTTTTTTGATGATTTTCTCATAATACAACTTGGGATATACATTTAAAAGTATGCCTTTTCCTAAGTTACAAGCTGCTCTAAGTGATATCAAGATCAGTTTATGTCACAGTTTATCAAAAAGTTTAAGCTAATCAAGAAAAATATCCTTACAGTGGGGAGAAATTATTGGAGAGGAATCCAACTGATGAATAAGAGGGGTGGCCAACCTTCTTGTTTGTTAATGAAGAGCACCCAATACTCTCAACAGTCTCTTAGGAGACACCCTCACAAATTTGGGCACTGGTTAAAAGATAAAACTTTTCAGAAAAAAAGTTACAATGTGATTTTCTCCTAAAAAATGACTTTGGTATAAAATGAAATTAAGAAACAAAGATTTTCACATATGTATGTCAATTCATTATCATTAATCTTTTGGTGTACTAAGCATATTTATGATTAAAATGTTCAAGTCTTCAAAAGAATAAATAAAGAGAAAGGTATAATACAATTAAAAGGAAAGCGAGAACTTGAGGATTAGACAATGAAAAGAGAGCAAGGAGGAAAGCTAGGAAACAGGACAAGGGCAAAGCCGTACAGTTATATGTACAAGATGGGGAAGGCAATGATCCTGAGAATTTTCAGCAGGTTTTTGAAACTAGCAGTTAACTGGTAGGAATCTCACCCTGACTAACTATATATATGCTGATACCTGTGAACTAAGCAACTGCACTGAATATAGCAATGTGTAATAGTAGGGTCATGCTTGGAATGCCTGTCATTATGGACTTCTAAATGTACTCTGCTTGTTATGACATACCAATTACTGCCATACTGTCTCTCAAGTAAATATTTGTTTAAAAAAGGGGGGCAATAAATGAAAACAAGAGACAAGAGAAAAAGGTCACAGGACTGTCCTGCTACAATACTGCATGTGGTTACATTTCTAAATTTCTGTGTAAAGATGTGTAATTGTTTATTCCTTTTCTAAAAAATATTTTTTAGTTTTTATTATTTTTCTTCATATTCTGCATAGACTTAAAATTTAGCATATCAGTACTTGATGGAAAATACCTGTCCTGTATTATGTCTAAGATGTTTGATAATCAGACAGATAGTGAGGTTAATTAAGCTCAACTGCCTATGTTGTAGGTTAATAATAATAAGATTCTCTTCTGGAGGGCTAACACCTAAGTTTGAAGACCAAAAATTATGGAAAAGGAGGACTGTAAGGACAGCCAGCATTTTGGCCCTGGCTTTTCAAGGTCAGTGAAGACTCAGGACATAGTACTGTTATATCATGTAACTCAGTTGCGCCCCAAATTTTCTGATCAGGGAGATTATGGGGCCACAGAGGAATGTGATCAATGATGTAGAGTGTGCCTAAGGAGAATCACATGGAGGGAAAACATTCTTTCAGGTTTTCTCACAGAGCAAATTGGCCAAGCAATGGTCGTGACTCATCCACATGGCTGACACTGACAGAGGATCTACAAACTGCTATACAGTGTTTCAGGATAAATCCTGAGGGATTTGACTGACCTTGTCTGATGCAAAAGTTACGTTTCTTGTTGAGTAGGTTTTGCTTTATCTTGGTCTTAACCATCCAGCAGAAAATTATAAAAATGAAGTATAAAAAGTAAAGCCATATTAATATGCTGAGCTGCAAAAGGCTCAAGTCAACAACTTCTGACATTGCTGGTTCTATGGATAACCCATGATTAGTACAGACTACTAGAATGTTTGCTGAATCCACATACCAACAATATTTAACTGACCATGGAATACCCCTCTCTGAGAAAACTAAATAAAAAAGGGGACATAAATGAATGAGCATTTTGTGTATCTGTATATTGAAAATAAGATAGGTATACAGCTACCTTGTCTTAATTCAATGAGTAGAAGATTTATTCTAATAGTGTTTGTGGGCAGGATATTATGTCTATATCCTGTACAATGAATAACCACTAAGACAACAATATGCAGTGTATAATTATTGAAAATGTCCTACTAATCAATTTTGAAACTTTCTCATTACTATTTGTTTCTCAATAAAAAGAGAAAAACAAAAAAAATGTTCAGATCTTTCATAAGTATTTTACTCAGATTCAAATCCATATCTTTAACAAAAGAGTGGTGATATATACACCATTTATTAATGACTAACTAGGTAAGAATTTTTTCATGTTAAATAGAGAGATGGTCAGTCAAAAGTGTTATGCCCAAATGTAAAGTCAAATATTTCACAAAATCAAATACATCATCAGGATTGTCTTGCTACAGTGTTGTATATGGTTTAAATTTCTACATTCTGTGTAAAAATACATAATTCCCTTTTAACATTCTATAGGGATTTAAACAACAGAATATCAGTGTTAGAATATAACAGTTCCATTTTATGTCTAAAGTGTTTGATATTCCATTAGTAATATTAAGCTTACTGTCTCCATCACAGAATAATGTGATTAAGCTTCTCTTCTGTATATTGAAACACTGAAGTTTGAAGACCAAACATTAGAAAGAGAGAGAGATATGGACAGCAAATCCTTTGGCCCTAGCCCTTCAAGTTCAGTGAGGATTCAGGATATAAGTAAACCTCTGCTATGACATTGTGTAACTCAGTTGAGTCTCTGAGTTTCTGAGTAAGGAGATAATGTGCCATAGAAAAAAGTGATTAACTATGTAGTGTGCCTAAGGAGAGTAACCTCTAGAGAAAAAAAAATATTTCTCATGCTTTCACAGAAAACAAATTGGTCAGGCAATGGCTGTCATTCATTCTTACGGCTGACACTGACGGAGGATCTAACAGGTCTTATATATGGTTTCAAGATAAAACCTAAGAACAGTTAACTGACCTTGTCAGATAGCAAAAATGAAATTTGTATTCATACAGGTCGTGCTGTAACTTGGTCTTAACCATCCAGCAGAAAAGTGTAACCACAAGATATGAAAAGTCATGCCATATTAATATGCTAATCTTTAAAATGCTCAAGTCACTAATAACTTCTGATAATTGCCAGTTGTATTGGCAACTCACTACTGTTATGGACTATTGAACTATGTAAGGTCAAACTCCTGAATAGAAGTTCTAAAAATCTTTGGACTGAGAGCAAAAAAGCAAAGTTCTTTCACAATGTTCTCCAAACATATCTTTTCTAACCATAGTGAAACACTCGTCACTCACACAACAAACAATAAGGGTGCCAGCCAGATGGCTCAGCAGACTAAAGCACTTGCTTCAGCAGAGTACAAAAGCTGGGTTCAATCCCTGATGTGCTGTGCAAGCCTCACCCCGCAGATAAGCTTTGTCAGTGATTGAGACTGGGCATAGGGGCACATGTCTGTAATCCCAGCACTTAGGCAGGCTGAAAACAGGAGGATACTATGAGTCTGATCTATGTAGTGAGATCCTGTACACCCTGTAGGCCCTGTCTTAAATTTAAAAATAAAATAAAATAAAATAAAGGAGATATGTTGGTAGCCCCTGAAGCTGAAATTGATCCTATGTAGGAGCACAGGATTAGGCCTTGTTACCTTTGCAGTCAAACTACCTCAGTCTTGAGAAAAATGTCCTGCCGGGACATTTGTGGGCTATCAGTCCCTAGGCAACCTTGTGTAGCATGTTACTAACTTTGCAAAGGTGTAGATATATGTCCATATTGTTGCTTGGGAGGTCATATTGCCAACCAGGCAGATGAGTCACCACCTAACACAGCTCTTGTCTACTTGTCTATCTTTTCCTCATTCCTGTTGCCATTTCCCCCTAGGTAGAACAGATCACACTGAGACTCATAGATCCTTACAATTTAAATTTATTTATTATTATATTTTCATATTTTGATACTGCTCAAAATTTAACAGAATATCATGCATGTGGATCCCAATCTTTGAAAAAAATGGATTTTAGCAAATTTAGCTTTTCCACTTCATTATATTTTTTTAAATGATATTTGTTACATTTGCTCTTTTTATTTTTTGTATTTTAGGGAAGGGTCCTCAGTGTGTTCAGGGTCTCACTACTGGATCAGACTCACAGTGATCCATCTATTTACAGCCTCACAAGTACAGGGATTACAGGCATGCACACCATGCCCAGTCTCAACCTTCATCTCAGCATGCCCCACGGGTGGGGCCAGCATAGCAGGCCTAGGGGATAGAACACAGCCCCTGCACCTGCTTGCAGGCACTTTAGTTGGCTGAGCTATTTGGCTGGCCTTCATATTTACTGATTTTACTGAAATGTGGCTATTATATTAATATGGTTAGATCATAAGGTTATGCAAATCATGATATATATTGGCTTTATTCTGACAGTACGGAACTTCATTTTGAAACTTGTCTCAAATATTGTAGAAAACTATATTAATTTCAAGCTCCATTTAAATAACAAAGACTACCCAATAATGTGCTTGGACTGTGGTGTCTAAATCACACTTATTGGATAAGATGTATATGTACTATGTTTACAGTTCTTAAGCAATATATTTTTAAATCATGAACTACCTTCAATTGATAAAGACATTTGCATATAGATCAAAAATGACTCAAGTAAAAAAAAAGACTCAAGTATGAAAATCACTTCATCAGTTAGTGAAACCTTTGCACATGCTTAGCCAAAATATGATTCTATAATTATGTCACTATAATAATTATTGAACTAGTGCAAGACTATTGTTTGGGAAGGTATACAAATGAGTGTAAAAAAGTAAAAGGCAGTATTTTATGTAAGATTGACTTTTTGATGATTAGCTTGTTCTTTAAATAGTATTTTTGACAGCTAAGATAGAAGAAAGAAACTGAGAAGTCATTAGTTTGTGCTTGATTTTAGCTCTTGATTAATGTTAATTGATATGTTTCCTTATTAACAGAATCTCACCTAATATCATGAAGTAGTTATTGCTGATTTCTCTCATATAACGTTTGTTATACTTCTACCATGGAAATGAGTCAACAGTCAGAAATTAATATGTACATTAATATGCATAGTTATTGGTATTTTGGAACTATATTAGACTGAATTTACTCAAAATAAATAAGTGAACAGACAAACATGCCAAAGCTTTAAAAGCCAGATTCACACAGTATAGATAAATTTAAAAGAAACACAAACATATACAGCCTTGTTTTGGCTGACTTTTCTAAGTAAATGAAAACTTTGAGGATGGTTGTTATATAAGAGAATTCATTGCATCTATTGTTGCCTTTAGGTTTTTACACTACAAGGGATATAGTAAAAGGTAAAAAGAAATTCTTAAAAAGTAATAAACAATTGGAATGAGGGAAAGAATAAAGGAAAGAAAAAAAAAGGAAGACAAAAAATCCTGCATGTATATACACAGGATAGCTAAATTGATTGTACGGCAAGTTTCTATCAGTTTTTTGAAGGTAGCAGTGAATGCTTAAAGCTTTTACTTTGTCCAGTTTTACATGCTGTACTTGGTAATCTAAGCAGCTACAGTGAAGACAACAATGTGCATTAGAGTAAACAACGTTGAATTCCTATCATCTTTTTTGAAATTTCATAGCATTTTTAATGTTTTAAATATTAATTTTCTGTTCTATTCAAAACAGAAAAAATAAAAAAGATAATTCATTTATACCACTACAAAACACATTTTCCTTAGGGTTTGTATCTGTGTAAAGTCCTCTAAATGAGGAAAATGCAGCTTCTTTTTACTCTTGTGGCATTAATATATATTACTTGATGTAAATTTGAAGTTCAGGCTAAATTTGTTGAAGATAGATAGGAATTCTTTTTCGGCTTCTTGTAATATTCTATAATATGGTTCTTAAATTGTGTAAACTAGTCACAGAATTCTCCTGTGAAATCAAACATCTCCAAATAGAATTAAATCAAATCTATGCAGGAAGACCAGATTATAAATTATCATTATTATTGTTATTATTATTTGTTTTTCATATTTTAGGGGAGGGTCCACAGGGTGTTCAGAGTCCCACTACTAGATAGGACTCATAGTGATCTGCAGGTTTACAGCTGGGATTACGGACACCTGCCACCGTGCCCATTCTCAATCACCATCTTAGCACGTTCCAGGGGTGGGGCTGTCACAGCCGTTCTGGAGAACTGAACCTCAGGCCCCTGTGCCTGCTGGTAGGAGCTTTAATCTGCCGAGCTATTTGACCGGCCCTCAGATTACAAATTAAAGGAAAGTAAATTTTAGACAAAAAAATATTAGTGGTTTTAGCTAGTATGTCTTACAAGCTTCATTTTATAACTGTGACAATATAATTTACATTAAGTGAAATATTCGATATAACAAACTCAGTTTTTCTTCAGTAATGAACACACTATAAAATTATGTCCAGCGTCATAACTACCATGTTTTAAAAGATGTATTTATATATGTATTTGGTAAAAAGTCTTGCTAAACAGCTAGGACTTATAGTGATCCTCCTGACTCAGCCTCCTTAGTTCTGGGATTACAGGTTTCTGCCACCATGCCTGGTTTCAGTGGCAGGCATGGTGCAGGGCCAGCATAGCCTGGAGTACTGAGGATCAAGCCCAGTGCCTTGCACTTGCCAGGCAGGCACTTACATAACCAAGATATCTCCCCACCCCCCAAATTGTAATGGACACAAACTGTAGAGTTTTGTTCTATTATTTATTTATTTTTTGTAGTACTGGGGATTGAATTTAGATCTTGTGACTGCCAGACAGGTGTATATGCTGCTGAGCTATCCTTTTGACCCTGCATCTAATATTAAACTAGGTAAGTTGGAAGTTAGTAAATGACTGTAACTCAAATATTTTGTATGAAAACCATATTTAAAACAATATATAGAAACATAAGAGCTAATATCCCATTGGCAAACAATCCTCAAATAAATTAGTGCTATAAAAGTATTTATGTAAATTGGAAAATTTGCAAAAACGTGTACTTTCATGAGAGAAATCTGAACTAAATGCAGGTAAATGCATGAGTAATCAAAATGAAGTAGTCTAAAAATGTAATCACATATATGTTGGTCAGATTCCCATCAATATCACACAATACAAAAAATATTCAATTAACAGAGGCCACATTTAAAGAGATTCATGGTTTCAGAGGCTCAGTACATGGTCAGCTGGGTCTAGGGCAATACCGTCAGGCAGAACCTATGTTGAACAGAACTGCTCACATTGTGAGGCTGAGAAGCACAGGAAAGTGGCAGAGCTCCAGCCTGCACATGCCCTTTGGAGTCATGAGCTGGTGGACCTCTTCCCACTGGGCCCCATCTCTTCCTAGTGTGTTCAGCCCTTGATGTTGGTGGATGAAACCGCTGAGGAGTTATCTCCCCTGTGATCCAGTGATCTCATTCGAGATCTCTGAATGCAACAAATTGATGATTAAGCATAATCACCACAGAATACTTCTGAAATAAATTTGGCACTTTATAATGAGAAAAAGATACAATATTGAAGCAGGCATCATTCTGGGAAGAACATGCAGGAGGTCTATGCTCAGTTTTGTGTAAAAGGAGGAAAACCAAGGATTATTCACCATATTACTTAAAAACCATATGAAAATGGCTTTGAAAGATGTGCCTTTGAAATTATCATTTCTTAAATTCTCAGAATTATTAAAATATTTATTCCTTGTGGATCATATAGAGAAGCATTTCCTATTGAAAACTTCAATGAGATTTCATTAAGCATCTTCCTCAATAGTTACATTATATAGCATGAACATTTCCTTATACTATGCCATTAAATTATATAAAAGTCAACTAATAGCTTTCAGGTACATGCATGCAATGTCAATAAAATTTCCTTTGAAAGAATGACCAATTAATAAATCAAAATAAGACATTATATTTATTATACTGTTTCTCAAAATAAACACATAATCGTTTTCAATTTACATACACAAAAACATTATTGACAAAACTAAGCATTATCAATCACTAACCAGTGTGGTGACACTTTTTAATTTGAGGTTCATGAATGCTTAAACAGTTATTAAATGAATTTATGGAATTGAATGTATGTACAATACATATCTGAAAAAATATTGATAAATATTATTGATTGCTCTTCTTCAGTAAAAATGCTATTCATTTGTATTGTTCAGTTTTTGTACAATGAATTGACAGTACATCATTTTAAGATTCAAGATTCAATGACAATACTAGAAATATCAGTATGTAAATTGTTCACTGCCATCTTACTCATTCAATTAATCCTATTTATTCATTTTGATGCATAAAAGCAACACATCAGTCATTGCACTGCGTCAGCAAATATACTTAGGTGGCAAAACAAAACCTCTATTTTGCAATTAGTAGCATATTTATTCTTAGATTTAAGCTTTTGTTATGCTACAGCAAACCATCAAGAGGTTCAGTCTTATACATAGTCTGGAAACAATAATGGTTGTCAACTCTGTTCCAAAATTCTTGAGACCCAGGCCCTATGACAGGTGTACCACTGTGCACTTTTGACTAGCACAACGTAGAAATGGAGGCATTGTTATTTTCCCTACTGCACACATGAATACAAGAGGCGAGAAGAAGTTCCTTAGGTACCTATCTACAAGGGAGTGGAATCACCCCATGAGCCCAGAATTTGTGAATCTGTTGTCTTGATTGCTATACAGCAAAAATGGAGCCATGTCCAAGATGCTGGCATAGAATAGACCCAAAGGTGATTTATCAGGAAACCCTAAGCACAGTAGTAACAGATTTGTTTCTGAGATTATTTTATTATGTGAAATAATCAACGGTAGGAAATTTCTCTATCTTCCTGACTTATAAGATAAAGACAACTGTTTTATTAATAGATTCAACTAAATTAACCTGTTATTTCATTAGAAATGACAGTTAAAAAGGGAAACAGAAGAGTAGAATCACTCTTCCACTTTCTGATCTTCTAGGAACACATATATTAATACACTGAAGACAGAACAGAAGTTCAAATCACAGAATAGTAACTATGTTTCCCTTATTTATTTTTTACTATTGAAAAATCATCCTAAATTTATATTTGTGTATCATAATGCATGTAGAATTTGGTCTAGTACATACTTTATAAACAAAAGCAATTGTGCTTCCTGAATAGTTTGTAACTAATAAATGATTGGCTCACACATCACTAATTACTATGAATACTATTTTTTTTCTTTCTTTCTTTTTTATTTTTATTGAAGAACAAATAGCAATGAGACAGCTTCAAGACAAATTAACAGGACATATTCGATAAATTAATACATTGTAAAATGTTTTCACAATGTTTTGGTGTCATACAAGGTGCATACATGACATTATACTTACAGGCATTGTTATAGCAGATGACTCCAATCAACGAATGAGGAAAGTGTAGCTATATACTTATCTTATTTTTGTAGCTGAATTATATCACACATTCAATAATTAATACTTTCTACCGTGTTATCTCTCTAGTGTTTGTCCATAGTACTAAAAGCCAACAAAATATCTTATCCAACCACTATTAGTGCAAATCTTTCTTCTCATAGAATTATGCAGAAGCACTGCATATTTATCCTAACTGTACACTTTACACACAGACATCATGATTCTTCCTTTGTATATGCCCTTTTTATGTCTAGACCTGTCAAAGATGGACACTCCATTGTCATTAAAACAATTTAGGTGCCTAAAGTCAGAGACACAATCCAACAGTGCAGCATTTCACAATAATAGTGAGTTATCTGAAGAAGTTGTTGACTATAGCCATTTACAACTCAACCTATTATAATGGCCCCACATTATATACCTCATTTTTATACTTTTCTGCTGGATGGTTAAGACAAGATAGAGCAAGACCTATATATGAAAAAAAGTAGCTTTTGTTTCTGATGAGGTCAGTAAAATCCCCTCAGGGTTTATCTTGTAATCCTGTAGATCCTTTGTGTCATCCATGTGGACGAGTCATGGTCTATGCTTGACCAGTTTGCTCTCTATGAGAGCCTGAGAGAAAGTTTTTCTCCATGTGACTCTCCCCTGGCACACTATAGATCATCAATCTCTTTTGTCTGTGGCTCCATAATCTCCTTGTTCAGAAAATTTGGGGCACAACTGAGTTTCATGATTTTACAGTACAGGTTCTCCTATGCCCTGAGTCTTTGCTGACCTTGAAACGCTAGGATCAAAATGTTGGCTGGCCTTGTGGCTCTTCTATTTCTCCAATTTTGATCTGTGAACTTAGGTTGCTAACCATCCAGAAGAAAAGCTGATTAGTACCCTGCAGCATATGTCATTCAGTTTGCCCTATCTGACTCAATTGTTTTTAGTTGTTGTACATTTCTATTTGTATTTCTTCTTTTGACTTCTTACACTAGGGAGACTATAAGATATTTGCATATGTGTGTGTGGTTTATTTCATTTATGAGTATATGTTCAAGTGGCATCCAGTTCAATATAAATGCTTCAAGTTTATCATTCTTTATAGCTGAGTAATACTCCATTATGTAGAAATAGCACATCGTTTTCAACCTATCCTCATGTGATGGACATCTTCATTATTTCCAAGATTTTGCTATCACAAATTGTGATACTATATACACGGGTACACATATATCACTTTGTTACAAAGTTTTTCATTGATCTGGGAAAACTGCCAGGAAGGTTGTAACAGGATTGAATGGGATTTCCAGTCCTACTCTTTTGAAGAGTTTCCACACTGATCTCCACAATGGTTGTACCAGTCTATATTCCCACTAGCAGTGGAGAAGTGTTCCCTTTTCCCTACAACTTCTCCAACATTTGTTGTTGGTTGATTTCCTTATGATAGCCATTCTTTCTGGAGTGAGATGGTATCTCAATGTTGTTTTTACTCGCATTTCATGGATGGCTGGCGATGTCGAGTATTTTTTCATATATTTATTCACTTCTTTAATTTCATCCTCTGAGAAGCGTGTATTCATCTCAGATGCCCATTTCTGGAATGCGACTTTAAATTTGAGGGCCCTATTATATCTTAGTTCTTTATATATTCTAGACAGCAGACCTTTGTCTGACTGCTTATAAGTTAGGATTTTTTCAAAATTTGTGGGTTGTCTTTTCACTTTGTTGACAATTTCTCTTGACATGCAGAAACTCCTCAAAAAGAGTTGATCCTAGTTGTTGATACTTGCAAGTGTTTCCCATGCAAATATGTGTTTGTTCCTACCCCTATGTCTTCAAGAGTTCCTCCTACTTTCTCTTCCAGGAGATTGAGTGTTTCTGCTTTAATGTTTAGATTTTTAATCTATTTTGACTTTAACTTAGTGCATGGTGACAGAGCTGGTTCCAGTTTCAGTTTTCAGCATGTAGAAAGCCTGTTTTTCCAGCACCATTTGTTAAAGAGGCTATCTTTCTTCCAGTAAGTTGTTTGGCCCCTTTGTCGAAGATCAGATGGCTGAGTGTGTTCGTAGATGCCTCTGCGACTTCTAATCTATTCTATTGATCCTCAGGTCTATTTTGTTGCCAATACATGGTGATTTTATCACAGTGGCTTTGTAGTATAATTTCACTGCAGGAATTGTGATGCCTCCTGCCTTGTCTTTATTGGCCAAGATTGCCTTTGCTATTCTAGGTCTTTTGGGGTTCCAAATAAATGTTAGGAATGATTTCTCTAGGTCAAAGAGGTATGTTGGTGGCAGTTTGATAGGGATTGCGTTAAATCTGTTCAGCAATTTTTGGAGTATGGCCATCTTCATGATGTTTCTCCTTATCCAGAAGATTGGAATATCTTTCCATTTTCTGAAATCCTCTATAATCTCTTTTCTTAGGGTGTTGTAATTTTCCATGAAAAGATCTTTGACTTCCTTGGTTAAGTGAATTCCAAGGTATTTCACTTTGCGCAGTGCTATTGTAAAAGGTATTGTTTCTATTGTTTTCCTTTCACTGTGTTATCTGTGTAGAGGAATGCTATTGACTTATGAGTACTGACTTTGTATCCTGCTATGTTACTGAATTTCTGTATCAGTTCTAGTAGTGTCTTTGTGGAACTTTTTGGTTTTTCCAAGTAGAGTATCATGTCATCTGCAAATATTGATAATTTAACTTCTTTATCTATTCTTATTCCCTTTATTTCTCCTTCTTTTATCATGGCTGTTGCTAAGATTCCAAGACTATATTGAATAGGAGGGGTGACAGAGGGCATCCTCATCTTGTACCTGATTTAAGAGTAAAAGATTTCATTTTTTCCCCATTTAGGATTATATTAGCTTTTGGATTGTCATAGATGGCTTTTATCAAGTTAAGGTAGAGTCCATCTATTCCAATTTTCTGTAGGACTTTGAACATGAATGACTGTTGGAGTTTGTCAAAGGCTTTCTCTGCATCAATTGAGATGATCATGTGGTTTTTAGATTTCAGTCTATTAATATAATGTATTACATTTATAGATATTTGAATAGTGAACCATCTTTGCAACCTTGGGATGAATCCTACCTGGTCATGGTGTATGATCTTCTTCATGATTTGCTGTATTCTATTCACTAGGCTCTTGAGTATTTTTCTGTCTATGTTCATAAGGGAAATTGGCCTGTGGTTCTTTTTTGGTTGTGTTTTTCCTTGGTTTTGGAATCAGTATTATACTTGCCTCCAGAAATGATTTTGGGAGGACTGCTTCCTTTTCAATTTCACTGAAGAGTGTAGGGATTGTATCTTCTATAAATTTCTTGTAGAATTCAGCTGGAAATCCATCAGGACCTGGATATTCTTTTCCGGTAGGCTTTTTATTACGTTTTATATTTCGTTGGCTGTTATTTTCTTATTAAGAGTTGTTATATCTTCTTGGTTCAGTTTTGGTAATTTGTACCTTTCAAGGAATCTGTCCATTTCTTCTGTGTCTTCTATTCTTTGAGCATAAATATTCTCGAAGTACCTACTCATAATCTTCTGAATTTCTGCTCGGTCTGTGGTGATTTCATGCTTTTCATTCCTTATTACATGTACTTGAGTTTTTTCTGTCCCCTTTTTGATGAGTTTGGCTAGAGGCTTATCAACTTTCTTTAGTCTTTCAAAAAACCAACTTTTTGATTTGTGGATTCTTTGAACTGTTTCCTTCATGTCATTTGAATTAATTTCTGCTCTAATCTTTATGATTTCTTCCCGTCTTTACTCTCTGGGTTGGGTTTGCTCTTCTTTTTCTAGTTGTCAGAGGTGCAACATTAGGGTGCCAATTTGTTCCTTCTCTGTTTTTCTAATGTGTGAGTTCATAGCTATGATTTTCCCTCTAAGAACTGCTTTCATCTCATCCCATAAATTCCGGTAAGTTATACTTGAATTTTCATTGAATTGTAGATATTGTTCAATTTCTTGTTGAATTTCTTCTGTGACCCATTGATTGCTGACTAGGTGGTTGTTTAATTTTTGTGAAGTTAGCAGGTTTTTCTTGTTTCTTTTGTCATTTAGTTCCAGTTTCATTGCACTGTGGTCATATAATATGCATGGGATAATTTCTATTTTCTTGCATATACTTACGCATGTCCTGTGGACTAGCATGTGGCCTATTTTGGAAAATGACCCGTGTGCAGCTGAAAAAAATGTGTATTCAGCTGTTGTTGGTGGAACACTGTATATGTACACCAGGTTCATTTGTTCCAAGCTCTAATTCAGTTCTGCTACTTCCTTTCTAATTTTTTGTCTGGTTGATCTATCTTTTTGAGATAAGGGGATGTTAAGGTCTCCTGTTAAGACTGTGATCTTAGATATTAGGATTTTCATGTCCACTATATTTGTCTTAAATAGTTCAGTGCTCCTGTCTTTGGTGCATAGATATTTATGATTGTTACCTCTTGCTCTTGAATTGTTCCCCTGACTAATATGTAGTGGCCTTCTTTGTGTCATTTGATCATTCTTGGTTTGAAGTTCATA
>PVKA01005463.1:33191-90378 GCA_004027165.1 Ctenomys sociabilis
TTTTTTTTTTTTTTTTTTTTTTTTTTTTTTTTTTTTTTTTTTTTTTTTTTTTTTTTTTTTGAGGTGCTTGGGAATATTTTCCATCCTTTGACTTTGAGCCTATGAATGTCCTTTGGAGTTAAGTATGTTTCTTGTATACAGCATATTGTTGGATTTTGTCACCTAATCCACTGTGCCAGTGTATTTCTCTTAATTGGTGAATTGAGTCCATTTACATTGATGGTTATAATCGAAATGTGTTGACTTATGTTTGTCATTGGATTTACCTGCTGTTGTTTACTCCTTTGTATCTTGTGTTTAATTGTCTGTCCTGTTTAGTGTGTTCCTTTTGTCGTCATTCGTAGAGTTCTGGTCATTTTTTTCTCTCTCTAGAACATCTTTCAGCAGCCTGCGAAGGGATGGCATTGTCATCATGAAATTCTTTAGTTGCTCTTTGTCATGGAAGTATTTCACTTCTCTATCAAACTTGAGCATTTTGCAGGGTATAATAGTCTGGGCTGGAATTTGTTTTTGTACAGGACTTGAAGAACTCTGCTCCATGCTCTCCTTGCCTTCATGGTTTGTGTAGAGAAGTTAGCTGTAATTCTGATGGATTTTCCTTTTAATGTGATCTGCTTCTTCTTTCTAGCGACTTTCAGTATATTATTTTTGTGTTGGGTTTCTGGGATCTTAACCATTATATGTCTCAGTATGTTTTTACTTGGGTTGAAGTTATTTGATGTTCTGTATGCTTTGGTTACTGTATGTTGGATTGTTTCCTCATATTTGGGAGGTTTTCTGTGATTACTTCTCCCCAAATTCTTTTTATGTCATTTGTATTGACTTCATTCTCATTGATGCCAATTAATCTCACATTGTTCATCCTGGCGTCATCTTGCAGGTGATAGATTATTTTTTCCTGCATTCTCGTTGTTGTTAAGAGTTCCTTTCTCACCTGATCACTAGCTGCATCAGCATCTTCAAGATCTGAAACTCTGTCTTCATTTTCACTGAAATGGTTTTGTAGACTCATGATTAACATTTTTAGTTCTTCTATATCTCTTTGACTCTGTTTCTTGCATTCTATTTCTTTTCTGTGTTGCTCATTCAAGGAATCTGTCATACTTCTGATCTCCTCTAGGTTTTTATCCATGTCTTCTTTAGAGGTAGTTATTAATTCTTTTTCTGCAGAGTTTCTTCCATTTTGGGTTTCCTCTGTATATTTCCAGACTTGTTTCTGCATTTCAGATGCTATGATTTCAAAGAATTATTTTTTTCAAAGAATTCTTTTTTTGATTTCAGCAATTATTTCTGCTTTTAGTTCCTCATTACCTTTCTTCTGTTGTTTCTTTGCTTTAGACATGACTAATTCATGCATTTCAGCTAGAATAGTGCTGTCTGCCCTTGTTCTGGGGGAACATTGGTTTTCCTCCTGATGTTTCTGCATTTGATTTTTTATTTGAGATGCTATGTATTCAGATATTTCTCTTTTTGAGGAATTAATTCTTGTCTGATTTCCTGTATACCTTTCTGCTGTTGTTCCTTTGCTTCCGTATCTGTTAATTCATTTATTTCAGCTGAGCTAGAGTCCTCTGCACTTCCTGGTGGACTCAAGGCCTGAGATTGTGTTTTTCTCCTTGTCTTTGTCATTTTGTGTAGCACTGACCTCTGACCTTTGGTGTAGAGCTTTGGTGCAGCTATAACCTTAGCATGTAATGAGATTTGTGTGCCAGCCTATTAAGTTTGAGATTATCCACTTATGCCTGGATCTAGCTGTTGTGTTCAGTTCCTTTTTGCTGTAGCTCCTGTGGTTCTCCTTTGTTGGTTCCTTGGTCAGGTGATCAGGAACCGAACCAGGATGCAGAGTGTGTAGTGAAAATTCCCACTATCTTGGCTGGCTTTGGGGCAAGGATTTGGAAAGTTGCTGGAGTCGGCCCATGTGTCTCCAGCAGGTGGCTCTCTAGGTGGGTGGGCCTAGGCTGTGGTGCGTCTGCTGGGCTCCCAAAAGGACAGTGGATGTTCTTATTCACCTGGTAGGCTGTGCTGGGTCAGCCATGCTGTGGTAGGTCTGGGGCCATGGGGTGGGACCTGGACTGCTGGGTACTGTCTCTCCAGCATGGCGGGCCTGGGGCTCTCACTCACAGGTCAAGCAGAGCTGTGTCTGGGCACTAAAAATGCTATATTTCTTTAGTTTTATGAAGTTTTACCAACATAGCAATGAATCAGGTTATGAATTTCATGTATCAGTATTTAATAAAGCATTCATACAACTGAATCAGCAAAAAGTAAAATCATTAATATTATAAGGTTAATAAAAATACAACCAGAAATCAATGTGCATTTCATAATATTTTCTCCTTGTTTTATCAGCAAGTTAAAACATCTCAGACAATATAAGCTTCAGGGTTGGGCAATTGTAAGTAGGCTGTCACCGAGGACATGTAGACTTTCTGCATGCCCATGTAACTTATTCTTCTAAAATGTAATTATAGGAATCTTAAACAATAAAATTCTAAAAGCAGTTACAGAGAAGACAAGGTCTTCCCTGAGTACAGTGGCCATTGACAAACACCCCACTTGGCTAGTGTGCGGTCGACTCCAGAAACTATAATCATCAGTTTAATGTTCCGCTTGGTGAAGCAATCACGTTCACCGCTGTTCTCATTAAAATGTCTT
This sequence comes from Ctenomys sociabilis, assembly GCA_004027165.1. Taxonomy (NCBI): domain Eukaryota; kingdom Metazoa; phylum Chordata; class Mammalia; order Rodentia; family Ctenomyidae; genus Ctenomys; species Ctenomys sociabilis. Next base: position 35,847 of record PVKA01005463.1, read on the forward strand.
TCAAGCAATTCAATTGGTTTGGTTACTTCTGAGTCCAAAGCGCTGTGGCCAGGCTATGGACTAAGACAAATGGGAAGGTTTCCCTTCTCAGCAACATCTGGGCCTTGAACCTCTGAATGAGACACAGTTATAAAAGCACCATCTCTTTTTGCTTTACCTACTGCCACTAGCATGATCGGCCCTTGAGACAGGACTGAAAATTTGCAGCCTGCCTTCAGAGTTAGATACACTTGTCCTGCACAGGACTATTACACACTGACAAACACAGAGATCTTCTTAAATACTTCAATAAATACTTACCCATAATTTTCATATATTATTTGAAAAGCGATCTTCAATTGCCAACAGTGCAAACTTCTTTAGAAGTCTTAAAAGCCACCATGTGTGTAAGGGACAGTGACAAATAACCTCAGGACTCAGTAAATTTGAAACAGAAGTGTTAAAAGTTATTACTTTAATTTGCAATGGAACATAGAATTCTGGTGACACTTTTCCTCATTTCATATACAAACTGAAAAGCTAAAGTTGAGTTGACTCTATCAAGAAAAATTGGCAAATAAAGTGGCTCGTCACTGCTATTTATTTTGATTCTTGTTGCTGGCTCCTAACAGGAGTGCCTGTTGTTGCAGAAGGCAAGTGTTGGCTTTGTTTTGAAATAAACAATGTGAGAACAAACCTGAGTTCATTTATTACAATTATGAAATGAATGTTAGCTCCTTTTCAAGGTTCTGCCTGTAGATTCATTTTATTCAATTGGAATTTTTTTTTTTTTAATTTGGTACAGAGTCTCACTATGCAGCTCAAACTTACAGTGATCCTGCTGTTTTCAGCCCCTCCAGCACTAGGATTACAGATGTGCACCACCGTGCTAGATCTCAGTGGCTGGCTCCGCATCCCTGGGAGTGGGCCCAGCACAGCAGGTGGTAATGGGGATGAAACCCTAGTTCCTGCACTTGCCTGAAGAGGCACTTAATTCACTGAACTATCTCATTGGCCCTTGTCTTTTTTTTTTTTTTTTTTAACTATATGTTCCATTGTTTGAGTTTTCAGATTGCTATCAGTAGTGAAGCATTTAAGCACTTCTTTCACTGGTCAGATGACTTAGAAACATGTGACTGACCATACACTATCTGAACTTTGATCCTGTTTCTTCCTTTTTTTTTTTTTTTTTTTTTTTTTGCAGAAATCAGCATAAATGTTGACACTAACTGTACTCAGTGGACTGCATTGGAATGCAATGCCTTCAGAGCTAACTAAAATAATTAGATATTGAAATAGTTTTGTAAAATATTCAATGAACTGCAGTAAGAAATAATAGACTTCTTAACGAAAGTTAAAATAACATTTTACACCATATATTTGTATTAGTAGTTTTGGGTTATGTTAAACTTGTATTAATTGCCAAGAAGATAGCTCAGTGGCATAAGTGCTTGTCTGGCAAGCACAAAGTCCCAAGTTAATTCATAGTGATCATTTTATTTGTGCAACATTTGTCCTTTGGGGTTTTTTTTTTTTTTGGTCTTTGATTAATTTTCCTCAAATGCTTCAAATAGGGAGATTGAGGATAAAGGATTGAACTCAGGATGTGGCATTTGCCAGGCAGATGTTTATGCTGCTGAGATATTGCCTGGGCCTTGTTTTTCTTGTTTTGTTTTGTTTTGAAAGTTTTGGAACTCAGTGCTCACCTGAATCAAGTAACCTGTGTGAATAATCCTACCCAAATTGCAGGACCTTTCAAAACACACAAGGTAGACGTAAGAGTTTTTCAGTTTATGGTCCCATTTTCATCTTTAATAGCCTTTCTTTTCTCAGAAGTTTATGACTTAGAAGTTGCCATATGATTATTTAATCATAAACATTCCAATCTTTAGTTGATTCTATGTTTGTTTTGCTCCTAATTTTATATTGATTTTTAAAAAATGTTTCTTTTGAGTTTGTCTACTTATTATAATTCAAAAAATCTCATACATTATAAATGTTTTATTTAGAGAATATAATTTATGAGCTCACATTCTGTGGGTTTATGTCAAGTAGGTATAGTTGATTACATTTGGAATTTTGAAAGTGAAATCAATGATAATTTTGTAAATATGTTAATTATATAATTTGAAAGTGTTTTCTTATTATATCTTTAATGTAAATATAGTATAATTTACTAAGTATTTTTCCTTTATTATTTTATTAAATAAAATGTTGGGAGCGGTGCAAGCAACAGCTTGGTATTTTGGGTAACGGCTTGGCGTTCCTTGTGGGTTCTGCCTTGGCATGTTTGGAATAACAGGAAGTAGAGTGTGGCCCTACCTGTCCGTTTGGACAGAATAAAATGGCTGCCTGGCAACAGAGCGGGATTGGCTGTATGCTAATATGTGACTGCTGATGATTGGCTTAGCTATACTATATAAGCTGCTGTGCTTCCGCAATAAAGCAAGATCTCCCCTTCTACAAAGAAGGCAAGGTGTGTCTAGTTTTCCTTTCTGCGCCGGACAATAAAATATGAATATTATGAGAAATTTATTGTAACATTTTCTTGACACTTGAAAATTAACTATCCTTATAATGTCTCACATGTATTTACTCTTTGCAAAACAAATTTTAATAACTACATAGAATTTACTAAAGATGAATTTAAAATGAAACTATTATTACTTATTGAGCTTTCAATTTAGATTTCAATTGTTTTTCTATGGTACAGAATATTATAATGACTATTGTTAAGAAGCCAATATTAGAGATAAAGTCCAGAGGTATAAAGTAATAAAAAATATATCAACAGATATTACAATTGCAAAGGCCAAACTAGAGCATCAACTCTTATTTTGTCCATCAGAAGTCAGAAGGAATATTGGGTTACACTGACTTAGAAAGAGAGCTTCGGAAATCTAAAGTTTATTGATTCATTTCTCAGCCTCTCACAAGGTTGTATAAAATAAAAATGAAATTCCCTTTTTCCCTTCTCTCTCTCCCTCTCTCCATGTATCACTCTCTTTGACCCTTTAACCTCTTTGGAGGTTGTAAACAGGAGAATTACTATGAGTCTGATCTAGTAGTGAGACCCTGAACACACTGTAGATCCTTCCCTAAAATACAAAAGTAAATAAATAAATCAAATAAAAATGACATAAAAAATAAACAGGATAACGCTCACTAAATGGAAAAAAATATATAGAGAACAATGTACTTTAGATATTCTCCAAAAGTTTTCTGATTTTCTTAGAGGTGAATTATATGATAAAGCTTGGCAATCTATTATGAACTCTAAAACACTCAAAATAAATGTATTTATAATAGTAACTATTACCAAAATTAGCCATTGGGCCATGACTTCCATGCGCAAGTAGTTGTGCATTAATGCATTCAAAAGGATGACCTATAAATAGCAGTTTGGATCTTTCAAAACAATTCTTAAGCTTAAAAAAAGTATTAACACTTTGAACTTATGTAATGTGTGTTTAGGCACACTGGACTACTTCCCAGAGCTATTTGAGATTTTGCTCTATGCAACTTGCTGGTGCATTTATTTTTTCAATTTATTACTAGTATTAATATTAGTATTAGTATTGTATTTTTGTGTTTTAGGGAAGGGTCTGCAGGGTGTTCAAGTTTCACTACTAGATCAGAGTCATAGTGATTCGCCAGTTTAGTCTCACAAGACCTGAGATTACAGGCACACACCTCCACGCCCAATCTCAATCACCATCTCAGCATGCCCTCGGGTCAAGGCCAGCACAGCAGGCCTGGGGATCCAACCCCCAACCCCTGATCCTGCTTGCAGGCACCTTTATCAGCTGAGCTGATTTTGAGACCTCATTGAAAAAGGCTGAATCCAGGCATGCTGGTGCACACCTGTAACCCCAGTGAGGAGCTGGCTGAGACGGGAGGATCATCATGAGTCCAAGCTGCATAGTGAGACACCGTTCCCAATAAATAAACAAATAAATAAATAAATTTAAAACAATTTAAGAAAAAAGAAAAATTCTAACGGGAAATAAAAGTTAAACCATCATACTATGGATTCTCTTATGCCATCCATGTGGCACAAAACATTAGACATACTTATTTCTGGACTTCATGTAAGATGCAACTAATCACTGATAATCATTCCAAGATGAACTTGTTCATGTGTTAATATTATTCATTTATTTTCAATCTAAAACTAATTATGAATTCATTTTGGTAGTGCACTGTAATACAGGTACTCAGACCATTAGTTGCTTTTAATTAAATGAAAGTCTTCCAGTGATTAAAGGCTAATTAATTTTTAACCTAACTATAAATTAAAGAGAGGTTGCTCATTAATGATGAATATTCCCTTATTTCATTATTATATAGGTTCCCTCATACATATCATGTATATTATTACCAAGGAAATAAGTGCAATGCAGGTACTAATCACTATCTTGGGTGGCTTTTCCTTTTTCTTGAAATTTTTTTTTCCCTTTTTCTCTTTTTTTTTAATTCCACTACTTAGAACTTAAGAAAACATATTGTGGGATTATTTATAGCACTAATTTCTTTTTCACCAGAAAATACAATGACATTGTTCATTTCCTTTGGTTTTATCTGTCTTACTAATTTGTATTATAATATAAATTATTTCCTGAAATATACTTTCAAAGTTGTCTCAAAGCTCAGTTCTCAGTTTACATGTAACAAAAAGCATTAAAATAAAGTAAAAGAAGAAATTTGTCATGACATTAAAGCAAAGATTTTTGGGTCTTAAAGCATTACATCGTACATATAAGTTGTATAAAAAGTGCAGATATTTCAGATCAATGGTGTTAGAGACTCTAAAAAAGGAAAATGCAAAGAAACAAAGAGTGAAAATGGTATGGATTGCTCAGAGGTAAAGCACCTTTGTGCTCTGGTGAACGCGTGTGTCTGAGACTCACAGCACAACTTCTGCATCGTGGTGAGCCACCAGGAGTGAGCTAGCATGGTGGACAGTAGAGGAGGGTGAATTTGATTTCTCTGCAAATTTCCTTTTTCCAAAAGTAAAATCTAAAGGAAAGCTGAAAAATTCAGAGCTCCACAGTTTTAGAAATGATATTTGGCTGTTAACCATTACTGTCTTGGTGAATTTATGTTTTTACAATATTTTTATGATATAATTAAAATCAGTGTGATAAAGAATACTAACATATCTCAAATACTTTCTGGGAAAGGTGGAAAAGTGTTGGAGAAGCCACTGTGATGTGTTGATGAAGTTCAAGATTATAAAGTTGTCTTTCAAATAAGCTGGTTTTTGGTGGAGCACATGATTAAAACAATTAAAATATCCTGGCACAATGAATTATTTTTGTGAATCTTGTAACTCATCAGAATGAACAGTTCATTGATTTGATTGATAGCTTGGAGCTACAACGTGATAATGAGAAAATAAAACTAAACTGAGCAAAATAATTTCATCATTCTGACTAACTCCACTCATATTCCCTTAATTTCAAATTAACTCAGACTATAATACTAGAGTAAGCCTTATTAGCTAGAAGGAACGTGAGTGCATTTTCTGTTTCATCTCATTGTACTATTATTCATATTCTTCTAAAATTTTCCAGGTAGTGTTTTCTTTTAAGAATCGCCTTTACATAGGCTGTGATGCAAAAGTAAGAAATGAAAAGGTAAATTTATTGGAAAAGTCATTATGCAAAATAATTTTTATTATCATGTCATTTATTTTATTATTTTATTATTATGTCATTTATTTTAGGATGTTATTTCTCAGATCTTTCAAATGAATTCATTTAAGAGACACTTCCTCAAACACACTCCTTTCTCAGTCTATGCTATACTCCTTTTCTCTCTTTTTTCTTTTACTTTTTTGTAAGCTACTTCCTGGAAGTAAAACAAACTAACTGTAAGTGAACTTTTTCTATGTAATACCCCGAAATAGAATTTCCAGCCAACTTTTTGCCCAATAAGCTGACAAGTGTTCATATGGATTACCATAGGAATCATGTAAGCTCTCAGAACCTGCCCAACATTAGAGAGCAGACATCTGTTGTCAGGGAACTCTGCACCCACCTAGGAAGCCACCTAGCTTGGTCTCCACTGTCCTAGAATGCAGATGATGTGGCTGTTTTTGGTTCAATCACTCTCTAACATGTTACCTACTGTGTGATCCTTCCAGCATTTGTTCTCTGTAATTATGTTAAGAGATTTGTTACCCTTGTACTGTAACCTTTATAAAATAAGATGGCTTAAAGTTTTATTTCCAGGACTGGAGAGATAGTTCAGCAGCAGAATTGCCTACCAGGCAAGTGCAAGGTCTTGAGTTCCATCCCCGGTACCAAAAAAATACAACGTTTTTGTTTCTTAATATTTCTTAGACTAGACCTATGCATGAAGTGTAGCAGTTGTTAAAAATACATAGGTTCAATGATTTATAGAGTAATTTTGAGCAGGAATTTTGAGAGTATTTTTACACAGGAAGAGACATAATAAAAGTAGCAGAGAATAATTTTAGAAATAAACTAACTAAGATGATTTCCTGGATCAATGATAATGGCTGGATAGCCATGTATTTGAACAAAAGTGAACAAACAGACAAATCAGCAAATGGGAAGTGAGTGCTATAGACAACAATAACAATAAAAGTGTCTCTGAAAAATGAACAAGAGATTTATAAAGAATATGTCTGTGATCTTCACTGTCATGAGGAGTAGAAGTGAAAGCCTCTCTCTCTCTCATGGGGGTGGGGGATGAGATCACCAAGCTGAGAGATAAGAAAACAAAAGGGTTAAAGACAAATGCCTGATGGGCCTGCGAGATAGTGCAGAGGTCTACAGTGCTTGCTTAGTTTAGGCAGCTTTAGGCAGGCACAGGAGACCTCAGTCTGATCCGCAGGACCACATGCGGTGCCATACAAACTGAGCTGATAGAAAAAGGAGAAAAGCAAATGTCTGAGACACATGAGAAAAATGAATTAACTAAATAAACCACGAAGCATAAATATGAGAAATAAGCTGACATTCTGATAATCAATGAGAAATAATATTTTAATGATGTGATATTGATGAGCTTAGAGGAAAATTAGCAAGAGGCTATTGAAGTGAATGTTAGAAGTCAACTGTGCCTACAAATGAAGACTCCTTCTGATTGTAGGGTAGATGTGAAACCAAAATAAAAGGAGCAAATGCAGAAAATGTGATGTCTTAGTTGATATCTTGTTTTTGGGACAAAATACCTGACATCACAAAGTTAAAGAAGCAAAGAATTGTTTTAATTCACAGTATTTGAAGGGCTCAGTACCAGGTGAGCTGACTACAGCAGGGTGACATGGCACAGGAGCGTGATAGACAGAAAACAGTCTGTGCCACAGCGGGCAGGAGGCCAAGAGCAAGCATCCTGTGTGCTTCCTGTTGTTTGATATTCTATCTGTGCTGCAAGCCTGCTGGTTGGGGTACCCACACTTGGGGTGGACATGTCTCTTCAATTAACCCATGTAGACCCACCCAGAACTATGCTAATCCAATTAGAGGACTGATCCAGTTATCACACCCCTAATCCAACTTCAAACACCTATGCTCAAGCCACCTCCCAAAAGCCTTGGCTAGGAATCCATGACATTTTGTGGGGACATCTGGATAAATGCCCTAACACCTAGCAGAGTTCACATGAGTGATCTTTGTTTGGCTTGATGTGATGCAATGGCTTCACCAAGACTTGGTGAAAGTTGTCTGGGATTTTTTTTTTCCAAGAAGTACAATAAATTCAGAATGGAGAATAATTTATAAAGAACAAATGTAAATATTCATTAACAAATAGAAAACTATTTAAATAATATACATTCATTTATTTTCACTCAATGCATTATAAAATTTAATATTGAAAATACAGTAAATATATATAATATAGTAAAATATATGAAGTATAGCAATGGTAACTTAACAGAGAACACTTTTCAATTAGTTCGTGATCTGACACTTTCACACTAACTTCCACTGTAGGTCTCAGTGACTCATACAATATTTTAAAGTTATGTGGCTCTTAAGTGTCCCCCAAAACTCATGTTCAGATGGTTGGGTCCCAGTGGAGCAGCACTCAGAGGTGGAGGGCTTGTGAGGTGACTTGGTAATGAGGGTTCTGATCTCATGAATATATTAATCCATTAATAGATTCATAATTTAAGGGACTACTGGGAAGCAGTTAGAAATCCGGTTGGAGAAAGCAGGTCATTTCAGGTGTGCTCTAACAGGCTCTATTTTTTCCCTGAGAGATCTGTTGCACATTCTCTCTGTCTTGCTATCTCTGTCTCTGTCTCTGTCTCTCTGTCTGTCTGTCTCTCTCCTTTTTTCTGGCTGCCATGACCTGACCACATTCCTGTCATCAATGGTTCTGCCACTATGCACTGCCTCCTTGTAAGCTAAATAGCACCAGGGACAAGAGGTGTACACTGTCAAAAATGAAGTGTTTTTGCTGATAAACTGATTATCTCAAATCTTTAGTCACAAATATGACTAACAAAATATGGGTTCTGTCTTTTTCTGAAAATTTAGATGAATAAGTTTAATGGAATTATTCAGCCAGATAATACTAGGGAATTAAGGTATAATAATTTCTTGAGGCAATGTAAACACATCTGAAGTAAAAGTGAGAATTGAAATTAACATTGAAATCACACACTTCCTTCACATGCATATATCAGATGCAGTTGGCCTTTCAAGGAAGGATAATAAGCTACTGCTAATCAGAATTTTAGATTTGTAAAATATTTTAATTTGTTTTATTGCACTGAAGTAGTACCACACAGATCCTTTAAAAACTTAGCTAAAGACTTAATTGCCAAGAAATGGTGTACTGAGTATAATAAAAGTCCCATAATTCACTGAAAATTAGCAAGAGTTTCCCTGTTTAAGTGACATAAGTTAATGAGTAGTTTAATTAAAAAAACTACAGTTCAGTCCTTTTAATTTTAATATAATATCAAATGGTGATTATATATATCACCTGTTGCCTCATTTTGATTTTTATATACTTGCTTGTTACAGGGCCTCACTATGCAGCTTGGACTCGTGGTGATCATTCTGTGTTCAGCCTCCCCAGTGCTGGGATTACAGGTGTGCACCACCATGCCCAGACTCTGTAGCTTATTCAGTGTGGGACTGGAGCTGCATGTGGTGTGGGGGATTGAACTGTGGTCTTTGTGCTTGCCAAAGCAGATGCTTAGTCTACAGAGCCATCTCGCCGGCCCCTGCTACCTCAGTTTGTAATCATCATTCCATTTGCACAGCACAGGAAATGAAGGCAGTTGATTTAGAACCATGAATTCTTTAATTTTGAAGCCACTGCTAACTGATGCAATTGCAGCTTTATTTTAATTACTAAAAATACATGAAATGCAAAAAAAATACTTACTTCATGTTATTAACATTCAATTAGAAATCAGAGCACACACAGCCTCTTAACTAACACTGAAACTGCTGTCATATCCCAACCCTTCTTTTATCAGCAACTTGGAAACTCTGAATGCTGTAAGTTGACTGTGTCAATTGCACACACATGCAGGACATTTTTCTGAAGTCTTTTGCTCTTCCCAAGGGCAATGTATTAAACTGACCCACACTGTCTTTTAAAATACACTGCAAATATCCCAGGTCTCTATTTCACCTTCTCTCAGAATTGAGCTGCATCATTCCCCATTACAAGCTATAGAAGTGAATTTGTGACTTGAAGATTTTACCTTTGCTGAGAATTTCCTTATAAAATTGCTGGTTAATATGTTCCCATCATGGTTTCACGCCTAACTTAAAAAAAAAAAAAAAAAAAAAAAAACACTTGATTTGGAAATTACCAGGCTAAGTTTATCACACCCGTTTATGTCTTTACTTTAATTCAGCAAGTACTCCTCCAACCTAATACGAATAGAAGAAATACAAAACACATTAAAATCTTCAGGAAATTACACAGTCAGTGAAACATAATTCAAGAGTTAAGACATAAATATTAGGGAACGATTTATAAGAAGTACTATTCTCAGCGAAATTAAAGGATCCACTCCAAGAATCTCTCTTCCAGTGTTTCTTTTGCCCAATTAAAAGAGGATTATTCCTTTCTACCAAATATTTTGGAATAAAGTTTGTGAAAATTCAGTTACACTGGAAGCGCAGTGGGAGATAATTACAAGGAACCTATTAATAGCGTGAGGATTAGGCATTCACACCTTGGCACACTCCTAGATTCTCTGCTTTAATTGTAGTGACTGCTGGCCTGGACTTCACAGGAACACAAAGAACTGAGAAATATCCAGAAAAGGGGCCACCATGCCATGCTGTACAGAAGCAATGTGTTATGACAGATAAATCACCTTTAAACACAAAGAAATCTCCCATCAAATTCTACCCTGATTGAACAGTGAATGTCCTTTGAATAATTCACAGTGGTTTTAGAAAGATGTACATTCACAAAGAATCCCAATTATTTAAAATTTCAAGAAGTATTATGTCCCACAGTAAATAAGAAAGTTTGGTACATTTATCATTGATTACTAAAATTAATTTCATTTAATATTTTGACTCAAATGCACATGTCCTGTGAAATGCTGGCAGGAAGATTTAACACATTTTTGAATCTCTAGAGACTGTCATGGCTGGAGACACATTGGAGACAGATGATGGGTCAGGAAACAATGTTTATATTTTTCTGAATATAAAGATGACAGAACTGGGGTCATTAGTGCCCAAGCATATTTTTCATTATTGAGTTTTAGGAGATGTGCATAAAACAGCTTCAGTTACTAATTTCACAATCTTCTTTAAAAATTAAGAATGACTAGTAAGTTTATTATTTTGGTTAAGAAAATGGAGAACAGATGGAGACAAAGGTGTTTTCCTGATTACAGTCAGGAAAACACCTTTGCTCTGCTATGAATTTGGACACTGGTGAATGTAAGGAGTTTCTTTCCAGTGTTTGTGCAGTTCCTGTGCACAAGTTTTGCTTGTCCATCTTTGGAAACACCCATGTGATGTTTTCCTAAATGGTTCTAACCACCAAATTATACTCCCAGCCATCTAACATTCTGGGCAAGTATAGGGGCAGGAGAGGACCATATTTTAAGTGTTTCTAATGATGAAAGAAAATCTGGGACTGATATGGTATTGCTCACTTGCTTGTTGAAAAACATTCTCTTTTCTTACCCTTTCTCTGTCATTTTTTAAAATTGCTGTTTTTCTTTTCTCCAAGCACAAGCAGTTGGATAGTAGTAATGCCTTATAGTATCATGAATACAGAAATACTTTTCAATGGAGTGTTTTCTTTCATGCTTTACACAAATTTTCATCACATTTTTGACCAAAAATCTGCTTTTCTGAATAAAGAAAATTCACTTACATTTATCTTAGGCCCGTAGAACACTGGATAGAAATGAACTGATTATTTAAGTAGTCCTGATAAAATATAATATGTAAAAAAAAATTCAAAAAGGGAAAAGAAGCCAGTTATATTTTATTATAAGCTAACTTGCAGAAAGCAGTAAAACTAGTATCTCAACACATGTTTTTGGCGTGTGTCTTCTCCAGAGCTCAGGTGGGCAAGGAATTGCTATTGGGATGGTACCCTTCAAAATCACAATGAAGCACACTGTGATTGGACTGGGGAAATCGCTCAGCCATATACGTGCTTGCCTGGCAGGCACAGCATCCTGAGCTTGACTCCTAAAATTAAATTAAATTAAAAATAAATAAAACAGAGCACCTTGATTGTATACATGAAGCCAGTCCTATAAGTACATGTCGCCTGTGCACTCTGTGGTGTCCCTCTGAATAATGACAAAAATCCATCGGAGCTCATGGTTCCCCGAAAGCACGCTCACATAGCACGTGACTGAGTTTGGAGGTGAGACCTGGAGAGGTGCTTGGGCCACAGGGGTTCTCCTCCACGAATGGATTCCTGTCCTTATGGCAGGTGTGTGCTGGAGTTTAAATTGTGAAATGCAAACTGATTCTGACATTTGCAACTCAAGGCAAACATTCACCTGGACATTTGGTAAAAGCGGGGTTCAACTTTTTTCTAATATTGACTTGGCCACACCCTCTCTGCGTGTCTGTGTTCATTAATTATGGATTATATTCCAGAAAACACAGCACAGTGAACACTCCTCACTCCTGCTCTCTTACCCTTTCACCTTCTGTCAAGGGTGATGGATCAAGAAGTGTTTTGCTGGATGCCAGTTTTCTGTTTCTGGACTTTCAGGCCAACAGAGCTCTGATCCAAAAAATTCTGTGAATTTACAGTTAATCAGTGTGTCTCATTCAACTGAAGGAAAAAAATTAGAAGAAGAATAAGCCACCAGGTTATGTACTTTCTAATATACAGAACATTTTCTTAAAAGCACATAAGTAGGAAGAAAAAACTGATGGCTGACAACAACAAAAAGGAGAGAGAAGAAAAGAATTAGAAAAAGGGGACAATTACAATAAAGAAATAATGGCACCCATGAACTTGATTATATGAATTAACACTCACAGGCTTATCCAAAGGTCACTGAAATAACATTTAACAGGCAATTTAGAGGATGCCTGGGAAACCATAACATTTCTATTGTAGAGATACTGCATTCTATAACACTTGTTTTTTACTTGGTTATGTCATCATTTGAAGGGGCCCTTTTCCTTAAGCGACCGTTGGTGTTGGGTTGACTACACATTTAAGAAATCAAAATTTTATTGTACTTAAGCCTTTTCATGCATACTAGAACCTTCCTTGCTTTCAACAAAGTATATGAAGGTATTCATATTTATGATAGTTGGCTATAAAGGTATTCATCTTTTATTCTCAGTAATGAATAGAATAGAATGGCAATTATTTATGTGTATATACATTATGCATATGGAATCATGGATCATTTATTTTACAAGCTTCTATTACCAAAATATCTAATTTATTATAGGTATATGATAATCAAACATCTTGTCTCATACCCTTAGCTCTGAGGAATTTACTTTTCTTACTAGCTCAGAATAACTCTATATTTTTCAAAGTGATTATTGACCTAGTCTTGACTTCTTAAATGTACTGTCTTTGTAGAGTATTGAAAATTTTGCTTTAGATTTGTGGAACAAATATATCTAAATAAAATGGTTAACTACTACTTGAAATAAGCAAGTCACAGGATGTACATTTAAAATTAACTGGTAGAAAAGGACACATTTGTATTTGAAATATACAGTAAAATAAAAATACATACACTTTTGTTTGATGATATAACCTGGTTATATTTGTGTTTTCAACATAAGGAGAAATATGAATGAACCTATAATGAAATAGTGATTTAAAATACAGCTCAGGAATGCTTAGAAGATTTGAACAAAATGTATTTCTTGGGAAATCAGTATTTTGTTAATTTCATATTACTTTTATGAATAATTTCTACAGTAGAAGCATCTGATGATAATTACCTTCATTCAAGTACATTCCTTAAAAATACATGTATTTTATTTTTCATCTTATTCTGTGTCAATAAGAGAATATAAACTCTTATTGTCAGCAATTAATTCTATTATTAGTGAAATACCAGTTTACCCTTATACTTCATTTCATTATGCAGAAAATTATGACACTGCAAATTTCCCTGCTCTTGGGGTGGAAAGTTGGATTTTGGGAGCTAAGCTATAACAGGAAAACACACAGGAGACCGCACATGACAGAGAAATCTGCGTGTTTTCATTTCTCCAAGCCCAGGCTGGTTCTGGCATGATGCAGAATAAAATGGCTCCAGGGCCAGGAAATAGCTCAGCAGACTAATTGCCAGCGTGGCAAGTGCAAGGACCTCAGTTTCATCCTGGTATCTCATGCTACAGCCACCCTGTGCAGCCTCACCACTGAGATTAGGCCTGGTGGCATTCGCCTGTAATCCCAGCACTGGGTAGGCTGACACAGGAGGCTCACTCTGAGCGAGCTGTGTAGTGAGACCTTGAATCAAACACATTAAATACAAGTTCCCATTTACCCCGTGGGTTCATGGGGTTTGTTGAATAGAAGTGCTATTAAACCCTGGAGCATTCTCTAATAGCAGAGAATGACCAGAGGCTGTATGCATTTTAGTTCAAGAAAAAAATTACAAGTGAAAGGATATTAGAATACAGCTTTTAATCCTTTACATTTAGCAAGAAAGGAAGGTTAAATGTTTTGTTCAAGATTCCTGGTGAAACCCTCAAAATAGAGCTCTGTGTTACTTTGTCATGTGAGCTCTGCGACCTTTCAAATGCAAAATTTCCCTGTCTTAATGACAATTTCGAGGTGATCACAATGTGGAAAATGTGTTTTTGGTTAGGTTAAAATCTGACCTTATACATGTCATTACCACAGATTCAAATAATAGCACGGCTCACAGGATCTAACAATCATTTCTTTCATCCTTATATTATATATAAAATTGTAAAAAGCTTGCATTATGAAACATGGGCATGACTTATGCATTTATCACTAAAATATATGATCAATATATAAGAAATATATGTATCTTTTTATTAAAATAGGTTAGTGCATACATATATGATAGCTTTGCAGTTCATATAAAAATTGCTTAAAGGTTTTTAAATTTGTTGTAGGAGTGATTTTGGCTGTGTTAAAATAATACCCATATTTTGTTGTTATATAATGTAATCGTTTCACTTTCAATAGTTGAAATTGCAATAATATCTAAAAGAAGAAGAACTGTAAGCCTCAGTATGAAATAATGGGCTTGGGTATTCTTTTAATCAACTCTTGCAAAACAACTTTCCTTAACAGACATCAAAAAACAAACTTTTAAAGTACATTCCAAGACAAAGAAACAAACAAAATTGTGAGCACAAAAAGAGTAAGTGCTAGTATTAGAGAGAAATTATGTGTTCAACTTTCCATGTATTTTACAAACTGGCAAAGTTTGTATCTCTATTTAGAGTTATATTTATACTCTGAATATGTTTAGAGTATATTTAATGACATTTCTGAGTTAAAATATAAAATGAAAGTGTAACAGCTTTATCAACTTTCAATACATATTTATTTTGTGATAATTGACACTGTTTGAGGAGCAAAATA
This sequence comes from Ctenomys sociabilis, assembly GCA_004027165.1. NCBI lineage: Eukaryota > Metazoa > Chordata > Mammalia > Rodentia > Ctenomyidae > Ctenomys > Ctenomys sociabilis. Next base: position 50,865 of record PVKA01005463.1, read on the forward strand.
AAAAGGATATTGAAAGCAAATATATACATTATCAGTTTTCATGATTCCATGAATTAATACAATTGGATCAGGCATCTTTTCTGTAAACATTTGCTGTGCACAGAACATAATGCATTAAATTCCAATTATTTCAGTTGTGCTTTGACCTTACCCCTAAAAATCATAGACTATCTCTTGCATGAACTTGACCCTGACATTATCATTCATGCTTCCTAGCAAACCCCTGCTCAATAAAACTAGGTTACCAGACTTCATGAGGAAGATGAAACACTGCTGTGGTATAGATTGCATCTACACAAACAGAACCCATAAACAAGTAGTGCTTCTCCATATGCTGGAAGAGAAGAGTCCTTTAGCAAAGAATTCTGTGTGTGAGTTTTGTTTTACACTTATATAAACCTGGTATGTTGTACTTGTCAGAAAAGCTTCATCACCTACCAATAACCTTCTGCTATCCTTTATGTAGTGTTGTCTGGACAAATTGTCGTGCTGGGCAGCTGAACAAGATTGATGACACAGCAAACTGCCGAGGCAAGCAGAGGAGAAGACAGCATTTCAGTGAACTCTGGGGCACTCCAAACCACTTCCCTGTGTGGGGAACACAGCAGTCCCTCTAGGATTTTGATTTACTAGCTCTTAAATGCCAAAAATACAGCATCAGACAAGAGAGAATGCTTCAAAAAATGAGGCAAGAAGCCTTTTCTTCTGAATATAGTTCATGAGGCTCTTTGTTGGTGAGAAGAGTTGTTTTTTAAAATAATTTAAGAAAATAAATGTGGCAGCCTTTTCAGTGTACAAGAAGAGAAATTGTGTTTACAAAAGTTCTAGTTAAATAGAAACAAAGTCTTAAATTTGAAATCTGAACATATTCATTGTATCACCACACTCATCATTATGTTAATTTAATTAATGAAATGGAATCAAAATATTTGATAATTTTGCATAAAACAAAACCTCCACCATATTGCTCTCTTACAATTGCATAAAATTGGGTTTTATTTTAGCTTAAATATGTAATGGGATGTCAGTTGCTTAAAAACAAAGAAAGCATGTCATTGGACTCACGCTTTATGTTTTGCCATTAAAAGTCTGCCCAAGTATAGAGAAAATGTGGTATTTTGTACGACCATGCGGTTGGTTTTAGGGGTGCAATAGTCAGAGTCTTTCTTTGGCCAATTTTAGAAGGACTGGGAAGGCTGGCACAACCACTTCCCACCTGGAGTTCATTAGCTTCTCTTCTTTCTCCAGGGAAGGTTGGGGAGAAGTAAACAAAGGAATAGAACAACAGAGAAGTAAGATTCAGCTGAGGGCTTGAACCTTGATCACGTGACAATACTGTGGATTGTGCAGTCCAGTTATTCACATGTGAAGACTTTACTTTGGCAAGGAGTTTGTCAATGGAGGAAAAAAAATTGGAAAAAATATGCTTCATTCTGAAATTTGCAATGATTTTGTCTATCAGGTATTTAAAAATATTGCCTTAACTTGGATGGTGAAAATAAATTATCACAGTGATACATGGATCGAAGTACAGATACTGAGTCCTCACCTTCTGGTGTCTGGGAAGTCAAAGATCAAAGCACAAGTACACCCTCTGCTCACTGAGGACACCTGCTTTCACCTTGGACAGCCGCTGCCTCCTGCATCCTGACACAACTGAGAGGGCAGCAGAGAGAAGGAAGTTTTCTTGTGTTCTCCTTATAAAGAGAAACATGTAAAGGTGTTCAAGGTTGAGACCCAATCACCACTCAAGTCTTCACTTCCAGATTATAAAACACTATGGATATAGTTTTCCTTTCATAAATTTTTTTTTCTTTTTTAATAAATGCTGTAAGGACACAAATCTTCATTCTCTGACAAACATATATATATGTATACCATGCTAGACAGACAAATATCATCTTCAAAAGTCTATATCATAGACTTCAGTATTTGGACCACTCACTATGTTCTTTTTAGTAATTTGAACTTCCTTAATACAATAAAGTTTTGAAATCATATTTAAAATCTTTTTTCTTTGTGCAATCAAAGACTTCTGTGGTCAACTCTATAGTAATTTATTTTAGGGGCTGGTGAGATAGCTAAATGGACTAAAGCACCTGCTTAGGCAACCTTATCCAAACTCAAGGACCGTGGTTCGATCCCCAACACCACATTTCATGCAACCCTTGTTCCCAGCATAGGCTGCAGAGTCTGAGCTTAGTGACTTACAGCTGCAATCTCAGCACTGGGGAGGCTGAATGCAGGAGAATCACTATTAGTCTGAGATGTGAGACCCTGCAACAACCTAGTACATTTTTTAAAGTGCCTTTTTAATAATATCTTTTAGTAGTGATATTAAGAATTTTGTTATAATGACTCACTAGAACTAGAGTACCAACACAGAGAGAAGGTTATACAAATGACTCAATGGATTTGTACATCTAGCTAGGTACACACTTTCAAATGCGCATGGACTGAACAAAAATTAGAAGAATGTACTGGTGCAACAATAATCTAGCAGGTCCATTTATCAAAATAGGGCTAAATAGCAAAATTCATTCAACAAAAGAATGAAAGTTCTTGAAATGTTTACATTTCTTTTTTCTGTTTCTTTTTTTTTTTTCTGGCAGACCCAGGAACTGAACTGAGGCATTGCGCTTGCCTGGGAAGCGGTTAATTCACTAAGCCATCTCCCCATCCCCTACATATTTTTTCTGAAAGTATCAGTATATCAGAGGTGTTCTGGAACTGGTGAAAAGAATCCTATCATTACATATTTTTTAAAAGAACAACTAAAACTGAGGAGAAGGATGAAGAGGGGATAAAGGAGAGGGAGAAGAAAGGGAAAGGTAAATGGGCAACAAGAATATAAAAGATTATATGAACAATATCACACACAACTAATGAAGAGAACTGTGAAATTTTTTCCTCAGTCAACTCTGGAAGATCCAAGTTTTTTTCCCATTAGTCCCTGAAGTATATCTTTGGTTATATTATATTTGAATTATTTTACATGTTTCAAATTTTTTGTTATAATATTTATGTCTTAGCAATAACTGAATTTCATCAGTAGTACCAAACATAATGCTTTCAAAATCATAAGATTAAAGATTTAAAAATTGAGACATTGTCTAATCCTCAAGTTCTTGCTTTCCTTTAAAATGTGTTATACCTTTCTATTTTTATTTCTTCTTTTGAATTCTTATATTAGGGAGAAGGCAAGGAGAAAAGCTAAGAAACATGACAGGGGCAAAGCCTTTCAGTTATATGCACAAGATGGGGAAGGCAATGATACTGAGTATCTTCAGCAGGCTTTTGAAACTAACAAGAAATTGGTAGGATTCTCACCCTGACTAACTATATATGCTGATACTTGTGAACTAAGCAACCGCACTGAAGATAGCAATGTGTAAAAGAAGGGTCACACTTGGAATGCTTGTCATTCTGGACTTCTAAATATGTACTGAGTGTCATGACAGACCAATTACTGCAATACTGTCTCTCAAATAAATGTTTGTTTAAAAAAAGGCAATAAATGAAAACAAGAGACAAGAAAAAAATGTCATAAAACTATCTTGCTACAATGTTGTACATGGTTAGATTTCTAAATTTCTGTGTAAAAACATGTAATTGCTTATTCATATTTTAAAAAAAATTTTTAATTTTTTTAATATTCTGTAAGGACTTAAAGTTTAGTATATCAATACTTTTTAAAATAATTTTATTGAGAAACAAATAGCAATGATAAAGCTTCAAAATCAGTTAGTAGGACAGTTTCAACAATAAATACATTGCATATATTTGTCTTAGTGGTTATTCATTGTACAAGAAGCAAACATGATATCCTGCCCACAAACACTATTAGAACAAGTCTTTCTATGCATTGAATTAAGAGAATGTAACTATATATCTATCCTACATATTTTGACTATACAGATGCAAAATGGTCATTCATTTGTATCCTGTTTTTTGTTTACTTTTGTCAGAGAAGGATATTCAATTGTCCTCTAATATTGTAAGTGCATGAATTCAGCAAAATATTCCAATATAGTCCAGCAGTCCATAATAGTAGTGGGTTATCCATAGGACTGGCAATGTCACAAGTTGTTGACTTGAGCCTTTTACAGTTCAGCATATTAATATGGCTTTACTTTTTATACCTCATCTTTATACTTTTCTGTTGGATGGTTAAGACCAAGATAAAGCAAGACCTATATAACAAGAAATGTAGCTTTTGTGACTGATAAGTTCAGACAAGTCCTCTCAGGGTTTATCCTGTAACCCTGCAGTAATTCTAGTGCACTTTGTAGAATTTCTGTCAGTGTCAGTCATGTGGATGAGTCACGGCCATTGCTTGAAGAATTTACTCCCTGTGGAAGCCTGAGAGAATGTTTTCTCTCCAAGTGACTCTCCTTAGGCACACTCTACTTCATCAATCACATTCCTCTGTGGCCCCACAATCTCCTTGATCAGAAAATTTGGAACACAACTGAGTTTCATGATGTTACAATATGGATTCTCCTATGTCCTGAGTCTTCACTGACCTTGAAAGTTTAGGGCCAAACTGTTGGCTGACCTTGCAGCCCTTCTTTTCCTCTGACTTTTGGTCTGCAAACTTACGTGGTTAACCCTCCAGAAGAGAAGCTTGTTATTATTACCGTACAACATAGGTAGGTGAGCTTAATCTCATTATCTGGAATATCAAACATCTTAGACTCTGACAAAACTAAACAAGAAAGAGGATGCAAATGAAGAACCATTTTGTATCTGCATATTCAAAATAGCTAGGATATATGTACAGCTGCTTTCTTAATTCAGTGAATAGAAGGACTTGTACTAATAGTGGTTGAACAGATTATCATGTCTACATCTTGTACTATGGATAACCACTAAGAAGACAACAACATGCAATGTATTAATTATTGAAACTGTCCTAGTAATTAGTTTTGAAACTTTCTCATTGCTATTTGTTTCTCAACAAAGTTATTTAAAAAAAATTAAAAAGCAAAGAAAAATGGAGATTTAAAAAAATACATCTTCTATTCAGTTTTCAGCATAGATGAGTATTTTAATCTATAAATTTATAATTGATTCAAAACAATAGTATATGAAATGTAACTCGGGAGATAATAGTCAAAATGTAATTTTAAATTTAAGACATTGAAAATGAGCATAAAATTTTAGCATCCATGCGATTTTTCCTATTTTGTATATTTCAAGGGATATATGAGGTGTTAGCACACACTTTTGCAAAATATAGAAGTTAATAATACCTGAAATTATTCTGCTTCTCCCATTCCTTTGATTAAATTTGAATATTTTATGTTTTTATAAATTGTATGATGAGAAAAGAACAGTGAGGTAGAATCAATAGTCATGATATTATCTGATTTGGACATAGAAGTGCTAACGTTTGGATTAAGCCTGCAGGCAAAACACAGCTTTCCTGAGAGGGGAAAGCACAGTGAATGGGAGAATGAGTTCAAGTTGGTATAAGTCAAGGCACTTTACAATCATGAGCATCTATGAAAGAACAGACTCCTCTAACTGAAATGTGACACTAAAGTTCAGGGGCAAGTTGATTTTGCTTAAATTTGTTTTTAAAATTTATTTATTTATTTATTTATTTATTTATTTATTTATTTATTTATTTATTTATTTATTTATTTATTTGGTACAGGGTCTCACTATACAGCTCAGACTCATAATGATCCTCCACTCTGAGCCTTCCCAGCACTGGGATTACAGGTGTGTGCGGCAATGCCGGATTTCAGTGGCTGGCCCAGCACACCCAGAGCTCTGGGGCTAGCACAACTGGTGGAACCGGAGATCAAAGCCAGGCCTTCATGCTTTCCAGACAAGCACTTAGACTGCCGAGATCTCCCCAGCCTCACATTGCTGAGATGTTTTAAATTGAATTTTGATGTGGAAACCGTGTAAGTATAAAATTTGCTATGATAATGAGTAATACATTATGTAGATATAAGGGTGGATCAACTGATAAACACATGGTAAAAATCAATAAATGCAGGAATAATTGTAGGTGCTTTAAACTAACAAACTTAACAAATAACCTGGATAATACAAGGATAATAGTTAAAAATATTGGATGAACTCAATATCATCGTGAACCCCATTATTCACAGCTTTTAGTGCGTTCCTTTCTTTAGCACATATACTAACTTTGTTTAACAAATTCTATTCCTCCTAAATTTAAGGGATTATCTGCAGTACATACATATCTTAACCTATATTTTTGTTAAACATTTTCAAATGTTTTTGTCTGCTGATAAAGCAAACAAATAATATATACATTTTGTCCATAATACTAAGAAGTTTAGAAAAGAAAATAACACTCAGGCTGGGGAGATGGCTCAGTGGAGTAAGTACTTCCCTGGCAAGTGCAAAGGTCTGAGTTTAATAGTTTAATACTCGGTTCTGCCAAAAAAAAAAAGAAAGAAAGAAAAAAGAAAAGAAAACAAATAATACCCAAAAGTGTGTCATTTAGAACCATACTTCCTCGTCTTCTCTGGTATTAATTTTTTTCTAAGTATTGCAGTGAATATTTAACTGACTAGTGTTCATTGGAGAGCTGACAGAGACACACATCTGATTGGTCTAGTTGTGTTCTCCTTCCCTCTGAGAGCTGGTTCTGGAGTGGCTTCCTCACCCAGGTCTGGGCAATAAGGCCCTTGCATGGAGAAGCATTCTAGAAACTTCTTAGGAAACTACGAAAACCAAAAATCAAAAACAACAACAATAAAACACAATTCTATTCTTATATAAAATCTACAGGAACCTAAGATATTTCTCCATTACTGGATGGAACTAAGGAGACATCTGATGCTAGAGATTTCTGTTACATCAGTTCTGTCCAGGGGGAAAGGCAGCCTGTGTGTACACCGCCAGCATGTGGACTGTCGTACAGAGAGGGCACAGGAGACAACAGAGCCAGAGTGCAGCATGACTCTGTTGCACACTTGGACTCTCACATGAGTTAATAAAGTTTCTTATTGTTGCATCCCCTTAGAGTGGGTTTTTCTACCATTGTAGCTGAGGGAATGCAACTGCAGAGAAGCATTCTAATTCTGTACTGCAGAAAGGAACTTTGAAATGATGAACAATATCGCCCTTCATCTCAATGCCAGTACCAGGTCTGTTTCTTTGAATCTGTGGTTCACTTCCCTTAAGAAGTGTTTTGAGTCTAACACCAAGAATTGATTTATGACAGCTTAAGGCCTTACCTTGCTTTTGAATGAAATACATGAGTCTGTTTCACTGAACAAGTTCTATCAAAGAAAACTGGCATGTCTATGTTATTAATACAATTATTAGCATACAGTTATTAATATGGTGCAATTAATGCAGCTCAGTCATCAATGGATCAATAGATTAATGCATAAAGAAAATGGATTTGTACACACAAAGTACTACTCTGCCATAAAGGATAAACTTGAGGCATTCCCAAATAAATGGATATACCTTGAGACCATACTGTTGAGAGCAATAAGTCAAACACACAAAGTAAAACCATGTATGCTTTTTTCTATGAATCTCTCTCTTTCTCCCTCTCTCTCTATATATATATGTGTATATATATATATATATATAGATAGATAGATAGATAGATAGATATATAGATAGATACCATATATATATACCAGTTATATCTATATCTATATCTATATCTATCTATCTATCTATAGATAGATAGATAGATAGATAGATAGATAGATAGATAGATAGAGAGAGAGAAAGACAGACAGAGTAGAATACTGATTGGTGAAAAGGGAAGTAGAGAAATCCTTTTCAAATTAATGATGGAATAAGACAGAGGCAAGAGATATGAGAGGAGGAAAAGGAAAAAATTTGAAGAAAAAAACTAAAGTAGATGTTTTTAATGGAGGATGGGAGGGCTGGCCAGGTAACTTGGCAAAATAAAGCACCTGCTTAAGCAAGTGCAGGAACAAGTGTTTGATCCCAAGCATACCTTGGTGGCCCCATGTGGTGTGTGCCTGTAATACTAGTGCTTAGAAAGGTGAAATGACTTTGATCTGTGTAGTGAGACCCTGTAGATCCTTCACTAAATACAATAAATAAATAAATAAGAATGGGGCCAAGAGGTGGAAGGAACTGGTATGAGGGGAGACACAGAGGACAAAACAAAGCAAAGAACTATGAAGAACATGTACTATCTCCCCAAGATAAACATGGTAATTACCTACTGCAAATATACACTAAGAAATAATAAGTCACATCATAAAATACATTAGTTGCATTTATCAATGCTCAAATTTGAAGGTAGTCAATTATGTTCTTCCACTATAGTTGCCAAACCTGGAAGCAAACAATATGTTCAACCAAAAATTGAATTTAACCTTTTAATATATGTATTCATACATCCCTACAAAGTACATCCTAGAAGAAGACTATCATCTGTGCTGAAAAGAAATGAGATATCCAGCCACAAAACATGCAGAAAATTGTATACACATAGTGCCATGTGAAGGAATATGACCTGAAGAGCCCATGGAGCATGTAATTCTACCTCTATGAAATTGTAGAAAATCTTAAACTGTGAAGAACATAAAGATACGCATTTGCCTTTGGCTGGCTAAATCATGGCTGAAGGACTACAGCACAGAGGGTTTACAGCACTACCAAAATAGTATGATGCTCTAATCATGGTTGAATGGAATGGTGCACCTAACCAAATCCATAATATATGCAACATGTACTATGAATTTCAATGTGAGTATGGCCCGTGGATGACAAGAATGTGCCAGTGCAGGTCTGGGAGTTGTAATGAGTACATGCATCTGTGAGGATGTAAATAAGGAGGGTGACCTGCACGTAGGGTCGAGAATGTAGCTAGGATGTACCTTTAAATGTATTTGAGTACAGGATCTACAAGGTCTCACTACATAGATAGGACTCATACTGATCCTCCTGTTTTCAGCCTGCCACGCACTGGGATTATAGATGCACACCACCATGCCCAGTCTCCTACTGCATTTTTTGTGTGAACCAAAGAAGTTTACACAAAAGGAATAAAATAGAAAGCTGAAGGATATTCTTGACCTTCGAATATTCAGGTATCATAATGTAAGTACAAAAGAAAATGAAAACCATGTTTTTATGCAAAAACACACAACCATTCAAATATGAGACTTCCAAATCACAATAGCTTAATGTATTGTCTTATTGCGAGTTTTTAAAAAATTCTGAGTCTTCTCATTTAGCTTATCATTTCTACTTCAAATGAAATGTAAGAGTGATAGTGAAAGCTTTTATCACTTTATTTATTTATTTATATTATGTATTTAGTACAGGGGCTGCAGGGTCTCACTGCACAGACTGGACTCATGGCGATTGTCCTGTGGTCAGCCTCCCAAGTGCTGGGATCGTAGGCATGCTCCACTGTGCCCAGTCTCAGTCACCATCTCAGCGTGCCCCAGGGGCGGGGCCTGCATGGCAAGCCCAGGGCTCAACCCCCAGGCTCCTGCTTCTGCACGCAGGGCCTTTAATCTGCTGAGCTATCTGACCTGTCACGCCTTTATCACTTTGTTTTCATCAGGCTGTCCTCTGCAATGTCAGTTTAATATTATGAGTATCACGTAAATTTATATTAATTCTTGCTTTCACAACTTCTTAACATTTGTACATTTGTCTTCTTTAAAAGCAAGAGACAATACAAAAACTAAAAAAGCAGAACTGGTTTAACACAAACAAAATTCAGTTCAACCATCGCAGTTGCATAGCACTTGATGGCATAAGCGAAGGTTTCCCAGCTTAGGCATAGTCAGAAATGCAGCTACACTCATTGGAGAAGGGCCTACAGTTACATCAGGACTATTTTTGATTTGGTCTGGTTTGGTAGTGTTGCTGTATTTTTGGAGCTACAAGCAAAAGAAGTATTGATTTATGCTGCCTTCCTTGACTGAAATGCTGTCAAGGGATTTCGTTTCCTTCTAATACAATGTGCTGCTTTAGTGTAAAATACACCAGAGTGATTTCAGTGTGGGGCTTGGCAAAGTATCTGGGAATATCAAAGTATCAGGGAGCAGTGGGTCCTGGAGGAACACATGGTGCACCTGCTCTTGGAATGTAGATTGCTAACCCACTTGTCTCTCTTCATGCACCATGAGCTTTACCCCACGTGGAGAGATCTGATTCTCTTGCAACTGACATAACATTTCTTTTCTAATACTGTTCCTTAGACTGGGGTAGTATTTTGCTGAACCAGAAAAAAACATTATAAATATTGTCATGGTCTGGGGGTTTTGCAAGGGGAACACATTTTATAATCATATTTCATAATGAATCACTCAAGAATGATATATAAGAAATGCAGTAAATCTGTTCATACATGTAAATGCTAAAGACTCAGCTGAGGGCTTAGATTCTAATATCCTTCATGAGTTCAGCTTAAGTCCTAGAGAGCCCATACCAATGCCTCCCACAAGTTCAACTGGAGGCCTAGAGCCAAAGACAAAGCCTCATGCAGGCTTCATGGATCTGTGCTGGAAAAGCCCAAGGGTCAGTGGTAGAAGCTAGGAAGTCTATGCCATCCCTGTGAAGAATCTGTGCTAGCAAGCTGAGGGATGTCAACTGGAGCTAGCAAACAACACTCCAGGCAAGCACCAGGTCTCAATAAGAGATAAGCCTCTTCATGAGGCTGAGCAGTGCACCACCTGGCCTTCAAGCAGCATCCGCAGCAACATTCTGGCAGCTTCTCCTGTTCTGCCTTCTATGCTGCTGCAACAACACTCGGGTAGGCTCCCATACCCAGCACTATGCTAGAACAGCTCAGCTGAGAGTAAGAGGTTGACCACCAGTTAGAACTCTACTATGGATATGATCATATTTGAAAAGTAGAAATGAAATATTGTGAAATTTTAACTGAAATTGTACAATAACAATGGTGTCCTCATGTGACGATGTTTTGAAATCAGATATTGTCTATGAGAATTTTTCTAAATATATTTCAAAGTGGTGCATACCTGCAATCCCAGCACTTGGGAGGCTGTAAACAAGAGAGTCACTACGAGTGTAATCTAATAGTGAGAGCCTGAAAACCCTGTAGAACCTTCCCTAAAAATGCAAAATAAATAAATAAATAAATAAATAAATAAATAAATAAATAAATAAATAAATTTCAAGCATGTGGGTACTAAACAAATTCCGTTACATATTTTAATACTGTTGTTGAAGGTAAAAGGTTCTCTGTAATCCTAAATAATAAAATATAAAGTAGCATAGCAATATTTACATCCACACTCCAAGGCCAGTCTCACCTGTCACAAACCTGCAAGCCTTTCCTGCCAGTCATTTGTTCTTGTGTTTCTTTTCTATAACTCAGGAATAAATATTGAGTGATTTATTTTATGAAGCTCCCGCATGTGCAGTCTTGCATTTCACATACTTTAGATTCCAGATGTAAAAAGAAAGTAAGTAAATGTTTATGTCACTCTACCAGGAAGAATGATGAGCTTGACCAGCTCATAGATGGACAATTACAACTTGAAGCCAAGGGAGGTCACTTCAATCCTGGCCGAAAACTGACATAAAATCTGTACTGATTATACACAAACAAAATTCATTTTATTCACCTTACTCATTACATTTCATAAAACTTTTTCTTCAGTTTAAAAAGTCCAACTGATAACAATCACATATACAAATATTTGCATAAGGCACATACTGTGATGATTTGATATAGGGTGTCATTGTACACAAATAACACCAGTCAAATTAATTAGAAATGTATAGTAACTCAGGATGCATGTTAGACCCTTATAAAGTACTTGTGGTACAACTGAAATGTGTTAACTTATTCACAACACATCCCAGTTCTTGACCCCAAATCCTGGAAGCAAAGCTTTTGCTCTGTGGTTTCCTGAGTTTAACTTTGTAAAATGCCACATTGTATGTGCCTCTAAAATTGTGTTACTGGATTCAAATGATAAAGCTTACCCAATAAAATAACAAATGTTTATTTTTCCATTTGTCTTTACCTATTTTATTTTGTCAGTACAACCAGTAGAACTTCAAAGAATATGTGACAAAGTAATGACCTATCAGGCCACTCATGTCTGGCTTCGTACTTCAATTTTAATAATTTTGCTCTTTAGGCCTATTTTATTGAGACAAAAATGAAAAACATTTATTGTTGATGACAGAGATTATTGTAACTACTCAGCCATTAACATCACATGCTTTACAAAAAGGAACCTTTTCATCCTTGAAATTATTAGACAAAAATATTCAATTATGCTGAACTATATTAACAACTACCAATTCTAAAATTCCTTTGTTCATTGACTGTCTTTCCAATGCAGTCTCCTGAGTTTGCAGTTCTAAAGTGAGAAATAACTTGGAAAATAACTTAGCAATGGTACATATATTTTGTATATAAACTAATTCTCATCAAATATTTAGTGTGAGGCATAAATGCAACCATAATCTAGATACTTGAAAAGATGTTGATATTTTGCTAAAATTTTCAGCCTGTTTCCAGATGTCTGGCAGCACATAAGGAAAACAAAACCACTTTGTGAATAAACATATGCTCAATTACACCAAAATGCCACTTTCTAGTGATTTCCAATTTTCTTGCTAAGGGAGAATATAATAATGAATTGGGTGATTGCAGAGATTAACAACTCTGCCTTGTAAGAGCAGAATAACAGTGCAAACACAGTGCATTCGTTACACATTTCAACACCATCTTAACAGACTGAATTAGGTGATCAAGAGTTTTTGTTTTGTTTTTATGGCCATAGTCATTTTGATATGACCCAAAATATGTAATCTGATGAGAATTTCTTTAGTGTTTATGTCAGAAAGTAAACTTTGACACCTAAAATTAGTCCTTGATGAGTGTTATATACTACATGGAGCCTCAGATTTGTTATGTTTTTGCCCCACTTGTTATTCACTGTTTGTGTCCCAAGACACTCAATGATGTAACAGGCTTCAGCAGCTCCTATGGCATCCCAAACAGTTTCATTGGGGAAAAGATACATGTTGTCCTTGATTACTTAATAGTATGGATTTTACTTGGTACTTGGATAGTTACATACATAAGTATATTTTAATTACATCTCTCACTGGGAGAGAAAGCAAATGATCATATGATTATGACCATTTAAATCTAAAAATATTTGTCTGTAATATGATTCCAGGCTGCCACTATGAATGAGAATGTTTCTCAGGGAAATTCAGAAATGGCTCAGAGAACAGTTCCGTGGAACATTAAAGATGCTCTGTCTAGTATGGATTATCTACAGATCTACCAAGATGACACATACTAAGAACTGCAAAAGCTCTGAATCCACCTATTATATTCAGACCTTTGGCAAAGGAAGTTTCATAGATATTATGAGACCTTACTAATAGCCACTCTTGCTAGGATCTGAAAATCATCTCTCTCCACTAAAAGTCTGGAAATACAGACAGTCATGACTATTGCAAGTGTGGAATTTTAAGCACTGAGAAACAGACCGAGAATCCTGCACCCACTGTATTCCACAGTCAAAATGCAGATCAAAATGTACATTAATCTCAGCCTTACTCAGAAATGAAGAATAGCCATAGTGAGTAAACACTTGCAGAAGTGCAAGACTAGGGAGGAAGACTTCTAAAGCGCTCTTGCTTTTTACGAGTAACCTGCAATCAATTTCTTAACAGGAATACATTATAAATTAGCAAGGCATCTGCAGCTTATGTGTAACTGTGTACATGCATGTTTTCAGGAAGTGAACATGAGGCATGCAGGAGATGGGCTTGGTGGCTACAGTGACTGTTTAATAAGAAAATATTGCAAAACTCATGCTTCCTTCTATCCCTACAGTCTCTCCATGTCAGTGATGCCTCTCCCATTGTGCTTGTCCCTTTTAAAGCAGTTTTGGAACTCTCTTATGGGCATCTTTAGTTGCACCATTGTGGCTGCCTTTATGTCCTAAATGTATTCAATATATTAACCCTTCGGATTTTTTTGCCTTAGGAAAGAGCCCAAAGTTTCATGGTATCAGACATGTTGAACAAGTGGATGAAGACACGCTACTGTTTCCATGCAAGCTGGTTTCCACCGGATGGTCTTTGGTAGCAGCATTCCTTGGCTTTGATCCCCCTGTGGGAAGAGACTCAGGAAAGAGGACTTCCTGAAATGCTTCAGAGAGTGGCAAGTGTAATGGGACAAGTGTGCCAGAAGCCAGAGGCATTAATTTGTGAGGGAGTTATGACAATACATCTTTTTCTGTAAAAATGTAAAACATTTTTATTTACACATTCTGAGTATATTTTATTACTCCTCATACAGTGGTAATTCAATCCAGGAAGTGTGCCTAGGCTCTTCCTTAATCGTCTCTGGACTGTAATCTCTGCTCCCTCCTTCCCTTCCTGCCAGCAGTTCTCCAGCATAAGCAGGGGACGGCTGGAGTGCTCATTATTCTGGACTGGAGCATGGGGGAATGCCATGCACGTTGGGGGCTGGGGGCAGATCTGTGGAGCTGGGGACCCGATGCCTGGAGCTCCTGGTGAGAGCTGTGCCACACAATGCAGAACTCAAACTGCTGGAGTGTTCTGTGTGGGCAACTGCGTGACAGGTGGGTCTGATAAAGCTAAAGCTCCTACTCAGTCCTTTCCTGTCCCCACTTCCTAGTATCCCCCTCTGTTCCTCTGTGGACAAACCCCATCTTGGGCAGTGTGTAAGCTAGTTTAACTAGAGGTGGAAGGCAGTGCAAAGGAAGGGCTCTTAGGAGTGATGAAGATGGGAACGGATTTTCAAACAACTACAGTGATCTCAATTTTTAACTTAGTTGAAAACATTTACATTATACATTGCCTGTGAGCATAGTTATAAGAATGGGAAAATAAAACATTTTTCCTACAAAATGTAAATTTATTGGTTCTTAATTTTATTTTGGTCTAGTAGTAGTGTGTGGCAATAAAATACACATAAACAAAGTCCACAAAATTCTGTCTTTGTCTAAGAACTATCTCAACCACACTGTCACGAATTTATACTTTCAATACAAATGCTGTTGCTTACAGGAAGTGTTGCAGTGATTTGCTGCCTTAAAAAGCCACTTGAAAAAATCCAATGCTTGTTTTTGTATGTGTCCATTCATTGTAGGTAAGCATTCTTTGAAACATCCATCAAATTACTGTCCTTTAGGCAATGTACTGAAATATGTCCATCTTTTTAGTCTTCCTGTTTTTGTTATACTTAATTACAATGTTCTCCAAAGACTGACAGTTTCTGTGAAATGCTTTCAAATAGGCTCTTTAAAAGTAAATCAGATTTCTATGTCATTGGCTAAAAAGATTCATACAGTAAACATTTGTGACTCAAAAAGCACAAAGCAGGAAATAGATGAATGGTAACACCTTTTCCTGGGATGCTACGGAACAATAGTAATTGTCTACATCACTAAACTCATGGGGAATATGCGTATAAAAACTAAATAGAAGAAATGTTTAGAAAGTAAGTATTAAACATTTTAACATTATCTGAGAGGCTGAAAACTGAATCTTAGAAAGTTACTTCTGCTTGGTTTCATACCAGACAATCCCAGGGCTTCCTGCTTCTACCTTCCATGCTCGGTGAGTGGTTCTCACCTCTAGGGGCAAAGTAGATCTGCTTGGATGGCTTTCAAGTAAAAATTCATCCTCTTATCTCTCTATCAGGTATTTATGCACAGTGGTTTCAAACAAGGCTTCAAGTGTAAGCTTTCTTTTTGTTGTTGTTGTTTTTTAATGTATTTGGTACAGAGTCTCACTATGCAGCTTGAACTCATAGTGATCCTCCTGTTTTCAGCCTATCAAGTAGTAGGATTGCAGGTTTGTGCTACTATGCCAGGTCTTGGCAGCAGGTTCAGGGCATCAGGGGCAGGGCTGGCACAGCATGTGTTACTGGGATAGAATCCAGGTCCTTGTACTTGCTTAAGCAGGTGCTTAGACCCCTGAGCTACCTTCACAGGCCCAGGAAAAATAAGTGTTTTTAAGACACATGCAGGTATTTCTATAAGTGTAATTATAGGTGGTATTATTGCATACACATATATAAAAATGTTTTTCTGTTTGCATCATGCAAAATGTATATGAACATATAAAGAAGCATAGTGTTAGTGCATTACATTCAATTTATAGTCTAAGGCGCCGGGGAGATGGCTCAGTAGAATTAGCGCTACCCTAGTAAGAGCAAGAGCCTGAGTTCAACCCCCAATTCTGGCAAAAAAAATTATATTCTAAAATGTTCTTGAACCTTAATATTTGCATACATCTAAACGTGATAATGGCTACATTACACTTTTAGAAATTTTCACAAGGAAAGAGAAATAACATCATCTGCTTAGAATTGTGATAATTAATTTAAAATTACTTCTACTCAGCAACTCTTACATATAAACTGAAGTGTTACAGTGAAGACAAAGAGTTTAATTGGGTGGAGAAAGATGATGGAATAGGAAAGCATGCGTGTGTCCATCCCCTGTGCACATCTGTCTGTTCTTAGAATTTTTTATACATGACATACTCACGTGCAAAACACAGGAACAAAGTACATCACAGAGCATTGAATGGTATTTCCTTGACATGTAAGCCTGCTCAAGACACTTCAGTGATTTCTCCTGACTCTTGGAGTGAAAAAGAAAGCCTATGGAAAGGTGGAATGTCTTACATAGTCCTGGCCCTTGTTATCTTCCTAACTCATCACTGGTCAGCTTTCTTTCTCCCTTCCAGGGTTCACTGCACCTGGCTTGCCTCAGGAAATTCTCAGGGAAGCTCCACTCCCTGCAACGCAAGCCCCTGTCTGAGAATGACAGACTCGCTCAGTTCTTGAAGATTTTACCTTAATGTCATTTTTTCCCTAAACATTTTCTAGATGTTTTACTAGAATTTCAATTCTTGCCTGTGAGCCGTCTCCCACCCCCACTTTTTCTGATGTCTTGAATTTCTTCACATTGTATCTCTGACTCAGGTGTTTTGTAATCTGACTTCCTCACTCAAAGTTATTCACCCAAGGGCAGAATTTGTGTGTCAGTGGGTCTATATTTATAACTTCAGATTCATCATTAAACTATTCTAAGTGAACCATTTAATGAGATTTGGCATGTTTATAATTTTGTACAACTACCGCCAGCATCCATCTCTAAAACTTTATCATCCCAAATAGAAACTGCAAACAACTTTGCAATTTCTTGGCAATTTCTATTTCATATTTTGTATCTGTGAAATTGACTGCTTTAGGTACCCCATAGAAACAGAAGTATACAATACTTATCAATTTGTGTCTGGCTCATTTCAGTTAGCACAAAGTTTTCAAGAGTTGTACTTTCTTTGTTCAAGCATCAGACTCTCATTCACTTTTACAGCTAAGTCAGAGCCACTGCACACGTCCATGCCACTTGCTTATCCATTTATCCATTGGTGAACATTTGGCTTGTTGCTGTCTTGGGCTCTGTGAATGATGTTGCTATGTATAGTGACATAAAAGAATCTATTCGCAGCATAATGCAGATTTTAACTTGTTTTTTGTCTTCTGTGCCAGTACAATATCTGCTATGTACTAATCAAGCGTTAAAGATAACTAGCCTTTAGTTCTGAATTATTTTTGCTTTGCTATTTTGGATGCAGAGACTGCTATTTTGGGCCTCTGTGCTTCTGAGGAGCAGCTTGCCAGGAAGCACGGGTAGGAGCTCCGAGGCAGGGGAGCGGCATTCAAGGTCTTAGTCCTCTGGGTTAGTATGGTTCTTCCAGTACTACAGCCTCACCCTGGATGTAACAGCATCTGCTATCTGGCTTGCACCAGAACTTATTCTCCCTAGTTGTATGGTGGCAAGACAGACAAAGGAACAGAAAGCTAAACAGAAAAGCTTTTAATATTTCTAATCAAATCTAAAGCTTTCCTATATGCCCTCCTATTTTCTTACCAGTGCTTATAACTTCTTCAACCACCACTTCATTGACTTTACCCTTTTTCTGTTACATGCTTTCTAATTTCAGATCTCTTTTCTGCTACAGCTTTCAAAGATACACAGATGCACAGCACAGAAATGTTGAATAAATGAATAAGCAAGATTTTAGAAAAATCCACTCAGGCACACAAAAGATTCAATCTATTTCATATATTAAGTTTTATGTTGCTTAATAATTTAGAATATGAAAAATGTAGAATGAATTTTTTGATCCAACTTAGTAAGAAATAGCTTGCAGAGAATTGGCTAGCCCAGAAGTTCGATTTACATCATGGGAAAACAAGTAAGTCGATAAAGGAACAGACCAAAAGAAAACAACACATGATTTAAAAGTGTATAAAACTATCACTTACTACCTCTTGACATTGATGTGGTTACTGTTGCCTGTTTATTTGTGGGCTTCACCTTAAAATACTGTAAAACTGTCTCATTTCTTTTGAAAATGAGTCTAAGATTATGCAAGAGCTGTGAAAGCTTGGCTGTATTGTACAACAACTTATCTGAATGACATTGGTATTTTATCTAGAATGTGTATGTACAATAATATCCCATAATAAATTAAATGATAAGCTAAAATTATACTGCAAATACCTTAATATGCTAATATAATACTGTAAAATTCATACATCATATCATCAAATTTTATGTACATAAAAACACTTTGTTTGTACTGCACAGGTTACAAAATAAATTTCTGTTATTCCATTGTGTTTTTCAATATTTTACATTGTGATTCCAAATATTGTTTTATAGAGTGCATTAACATTGTGTTAAATTAATAATTTTATTTCTAGAAATGCAGTTCTTAAGTGACTGGCTTGCCTTTGTCCCTACAAGGGCTCTGCCTCAGACTTTAAAAGTTGTTTTGATTTATGTGTACCTCAAGTGCTGCGTTTATTCTCCAGGTCTGTCCTAAGGAAATAAGACAGACTGAGTGACCAAACTAACAGACTGTGGTCACCCAAAGTTCTGACAAGGGACCCCAGCATACAGCCTGGACAGCTTTGGTTTCTACAGAGGATTTTCTCCTTTCCTTGTGGGTGACTGACTTCTCTTTGAGACCTCCCCTGGCCTTTCTCCTGGGCATCTCCACTCTGGAATATTCAGTTTTGAGAGTCTTTATTTCTTAGAAATAAAATCTAGAAGGCAGTTAACTTAGTGGTTCTTTTTTCTGTTTGTTTCACTTTTGCAACAACAAAAGATTGTTTTTTAAAGTCTTAAAATAATTATTTGCATTCCTCCATTTTAACCTTCAATGTTTGTTTTTATAAATAAAAATGAATTTATTCTTTGTTTTTTCTTTCTTTCCTTCTTTCTTTTTGTCTTGAGGCAGGTTCCCATCATGTAGAGTTCAGGCAGGACTTAAACTCACTATGTAGTCCAGACTGGCCTTGAACTCACAGAAATCCATCTGCCTTGGCCTCTTGAGTGCTGGAATTATAGAAGTATGTCTCTATACTCATCTGAAATTGCTTTACAATTAGAAATAACAAGTCTTTGGGGCAAGCTGCTTTCTAGATATTTATAAATTCAAAGTGAAGTAACTTGGAAGTAAGCAATTTTGTTAAAACTTGAAGAAATATATTGTAGTCTTTTCTTAATAGTAAGCAATGTAGATGATTCATTTGTGATTATTCTCATGAGGAACACAGAAACACGGATATAAAGGAAAAATCCTAGGAGAAATACCTCTCTCTGAACACAGCTTCCAGGTGCCCTCCATCTAGGGCTGCCAAGGGCTGTTAGAAATCAGAAAGAGAATAATAGAACTTCAGTTTCTTACGGCGAGTAGTCAGGGCTCCCTCTCCCCAGGCCTCGCATAGTGGCATCAGTCACCAAAATTGATGAGGGAGAGAAATAAATGCTTATTCATTTTTTCTTCTGAGTGGATGAATAAAGCAAATGTGCTTTTTTATGCATGATGGAGAGTTACTCCTCCACAAAGAAGGGTAAACCTGAGACATCTTTAGCCAAATGGACGCACCTTGAGACCATACTTTCAAGTGAAATACATTGGATACATATGTTTAAATATCACATTGCTTCTTTTGTGTGAGAAACTGAGAGCAGAAATAAGGACCAAAATAAATGATAAATATTGGAACGTGGGAAGGAGATGTTCAAATGTGAAGGAGAACAAAGACGGAGAGACGGGAAAGGGAAGGAAAAGGAAAGAACAAAGGAAAGGGAAAAAATGAAAACATTTTACAAATCAAGAGAGAAAATGAATTGAGGAGAAGAGAGGGAAATTGGGAAAAAAGAGAATCAAGATGTTCCATGCACAGGAGCCAGTTCCCTGTGACAAATGTAATCACTCTGTCCATCAAAGTGTACCAATTGGGGCCTCAGTGGACTAAGCACCTGCGCAGGCAAGCACAGGGGCCAGAGTTGATCCTGGCCAACACATGCTGCCCTGGCCCCAACCCTTGGGGCACTGAGCTAGGAACTGAGTCCTGGTGTGGTGGCATGTGTCTATAATCTCAGCACTGGGGAGACTGAAAACAGGAGGATTGCTACAAGCTCGAAGTGATACTCTGCACATGTGCGCAGACACACACACACAACGTACCAATTGGCTGGGGAGACAACTCGAAGGTCCAAGAGCCTGCCTGGCAAGCACAATGACCTGTGTTCAATCCTTGGTACAACATGCCATGCTGGCCATGAGCTATGCCAGCCACTGAAACCAGGCATGGTGGCATATGCCTATAATTGCAGTGCTGGAGAGACTGAGACAGAAGGGTCACTATGAGTCTGAGCTGCATAGCGAGATCCTGTACCAAATGAATAAATAAAAAAATTAAAGCTATACCAGTTAAGTTAATTTAATAAAAAAAAATTAAAAAAACAACCATTTATAGAAGGTAATGTTGACAACATAGAGAGTTATATTTTGGAATGTGAAATATAAGCCCAAATATCTTAGGTAATATTTACTAACTTCACATCCAGGGTGGTGTCCTAATCATTTCCTTTCAGTGGAAAACAATGTGCAGGCCTACAGCATGAAGCAGGAGAGGCTGCTTTGCCTGGCGGCCTCACCCCCTGTTAGCACACTCGGCTGAGAACACACAGGGGAGCAGTCCGCTGATTCTACCAAGCGAGGCGCTGATCAAGGATCGGGGCACCACAGCACTCCCACCGCCTTCCCAAGACTGGAGAATTTGGCCACTATCTTAGATCTCAACCTTAATTGTGGGTAGAATAATTAAAATGAATCGAGAATATAGAATACTGAAAATTCATTTTATCTTTTCATTAATGGAATCTATTCACAGCAACGTAAAACTATCTTTTAAGACAGTTATTCTTTCTTGGCATAAAAGGCTAACTTGCATGCAGATTGGTTTTATTTTTTTTCTAGTACTTTGATGTCTCATAATTAAGAAAAGAAAGATTTCTAACCATATTAGCAATTAAAATTAGTCTAGGTCAGTTATTTGTTTAATCTTTTTTTCTGGTCAGTCTTTGAAACTGCTTAAATTGAAGTAACATGATTAATTTTTAATGAAGTGATTTCTATAAAATTATAGTTTAAGTGGTAGTAACATTTGCCCTTTATTTTTGACCTCTGTTCGGTGGAATAAAAGAGAAAGAACAAAGTGGAGGTAATTTGTTACCTTTGCAGATAAGATTTTCTATTATTCACCTTATTTTTCTTCCCATGAGCCAATGCTGCAGGGAAGTTCCCAGCTAATTAACACAGAGACACTTGCTATGAAGACGGCTGTCTGAGGGCACTCATCTAGCATAACTGGCTTTCCTCATTTGGAGCAAACTAACTAGATACCAGTCCGAACTCCTTCTCCCAAGAGGGTAGTGAAATGGCTTGTAAGACTCCATGCTTTTGACAGGGTGGCAACATCAGAATTAGGGACAAGCAATGTGGACAGAAGAGATGGGAAATGCTTCTAAGCTTGACCTCTAATATCGTTTTGCACTCTGGGTCTGTTCAGACACCGGAAGGCAAAATGACGAGGTAGAGAAACTGCCCACTGCCCACTGCACTGAAAGGAGCCCGGATGTGAACCATGTCTTGGAGGAGTTCTGTTCTAGAGGAGAGATAGATACATTCTCTCTTTCAGTGAAACCAAAGGCTACAGTTCAATAGTTCAATTAATGCAGATTTGGAGATTTATTTCAATATCTAGTGAGAATTTCTTGAATTGATAAAATATCTTGTATATTTCAGCCATATATTTAGGTGTTTTATATTGATACATAGTAAGTCCTATATAGTGTATAAGATTATGGCAAGAATTAATTTAGTCTGAGGTTTTGAGTTTTAGGATGACTCCTTGATTTTAAAAATATGTATGGGCCAGCCAGATAGCTCTGCAGACTAAAGTGCCTGCTTAGACAGATGCAGAGGCTGAGGCTTCTATCCCTCACTGTGACATTCGAGTCCTA
The DNA here is from genome assembly GCA_004027165.1 of Ctenomys sociabilis. Classification (NCBI taxonomy): domain Eukaryota; kingdom Metazoa; phylum Chordata; class Mammalia; order Rodentia; family Ctenomyidae; genus Ctenomys; species Ctenomys sociabilis. Next base: position 73,238 of record PVKA01005463.1, read on the forward strand.
CCCCTGGGGTACCCTGAGAAGACGATTGAGACTGCCCATGGTGGTGCACGCCTATAATCCCAGCACTTGGGATACTGAAGGGCAAGATCACTATGAGTCTGATCTGTGTAATGAGACCTTGTAGACCATGTACTAAATACATAAAAATAAAAATAAAATAAAATAAATATGCAGCCATGGAAGAAGATCAGTATATTTGTAAAGCAGAATTTTTTCATTTATTACTATTTTATACTTTATAATATATAGTATGATGTGATTATTTTGGTAGGTTAGGTATTTGTCAACTAATGTTGAGTTCTCATTTTGGGATCCAACATTTTCAAATGTATGATACTAACATAGTAATCACCTCCGTTAAAGAACTATGACACTAAAATGCATACTGAAAATATCATTACAGGTGTGAACTTTATTCACTTTAAAATATTTGCTACAATTTTTACCTAATCATGTGATATTCATTGACTTGGTTGTGTATTGCCAAACAATGTTTTATGGACAGTCAAATGTATGAAGAAAAAAATATAAATTTATTAACAAGTAAAATTATAGAAAATTAGTAAATAAAAATACAAGCTTAGATTATCTTGCTAGTAGTGAATATGAAAAAACTCAAAGTCATTCTTCATAATGAAAATTGCTTATTCTCTTCCTTTCGAGGGACATATATAAACGAATGCACTTTGTGGTTGGCAGAGATCTTGATTTTGAAATTGTTCTTGTGGAGGAATTTCACATTGAATTTTAGAGCCAAAAAATCTGCAACTGAAAATATTATTTTTAGCACAATTTGAATTTTTTCTACAAGAATGAAGACTCAGTTGGTTAGAACAGGTGCATTGAATTTTTAAATTAAAATTCTCGTGAAAAGCATGTTGCATTGCATGTTTTTGAATAAGACACAATATAATTGTTAGACTTGATCCTCTCTATTCTGTAAGAATTCTTGGATTATAACTGCATAGGTGTAAACAAATGCTTACAATATGCTAATGAGATTTTAATGGTGTTTTATTTCTTAGAATATATTATATTTTAAATATTTAATTGCAATACATAAAATTCATCATGTTATAGCATGTAGGAAATAAAGTGCTAATATGTATATTTCATTGATAAAAAGGTACTGTATCTAATTTGAAAAAGTAATTGACAATATATTCCTCAGTCTGAGACTGTACTTCTCAGAAAATATATTAGTCCTAAATTTCTTCTTGTTTTCTGTTTACGAGAAGCTGTGCTTTTGATTTACAACTTTATTGGAATAAATATATAAATACATCACAAGTTGCTATTGTGGACTACTGGACTATATTGGAATATTTTGCTGAATTCATTCACCTACAGTATTTGGATGGCAATAGAATACCCATCTCTGACAAAACTAAATAAAAATGGTTATCTAAATGAAGGACCGTTTTGTATCTGCATATACAAATTAGTTAGGATAGATGTATAGCTACTTTCTCTTAATTCAATAAGAAGTAAGATTTTTACTAAGTGTTTGGACAGAATATCATATCTGTATCCTGTGCTATGAATGACAACAATATGCAATGTATTAATTGTTGTAACTCTCCTACCAACCTGTTTTGAAGATGTCTCATTGCAATTTTTTCTCAATAAAATTAACAAAGAAAGAAAAAGAGGACAATGAAGTAAAAAAAAGTCAGAATTATTTACATCTGTCCCCTCAGATCAAAAAGTCAACAACAACTACTTCACACACCCATTCCTGGCAGAGTGGCTGCATTCTCTTGCCAAGACGATATTTAAGAACATAACTGTGTTACAAAAGACATGATGACAATGTAATGCAAAAGGCTCTTTTAACTCTTTGTCAGAGTAGTTCAGTGTAGCACATCACAAAATCATTAGCATCAATAGCAGCCTTCTGAGAAGTAATAAGGTCACAGAAAAGTTTTCATAAAGGTTTGCTACCAAAGCACTAAGAGATGTGAGAACTCCCAGTAAAAACATCAGTGATCTTAGCACTCATTCCGGAGGAGAATAGTGGAGCAGGAAGCCTTAGCTAAGATAGAGGCAGCAGGTCTATAGGGCAGTTAAGAACCACTGGGAAAAAAAGATACCCAGGAGTAAGAGGACAGTGGGCGATGAATGAGCTGTATAAGAGTGCTGAGGAAAAAAAAAACTTTTAAGCTAGTGTTCTCTGCAATTCTTACCATTGCATGTGTTTTGTGATGAAATTCCTTCACTCTTCTCAACATTTTTTTTTAACGAAATCTGCATTATTGTTCTTTACAAACCCAATGGCTTTAAGTCTTGTTGTCTCATTTATGCTTCTTGTTCTTATAGACTGGCATTAAAGTGTCAGTGTCATCAACTTCAGATAAATGGAGGAAAGGGAGATGTCCAGAGGGACTGCTGCAAACAGCATGGTATCAAGAAGATGGCATGCTTGGAGGAATTTTAGGAGTGCAGAATACCTCGAGTCTTGAAGCAAATTCCGAGGAGGTAGGGGAGGTAGATCCCACAGAGCAAGGCCTGGAGGCCAGCCTCAGGCACTTGAGACTGAGTACCAAAGCAAGCGTGAAGGCAGCTGCATTGACGTAGCCCACGCTTAAGCACGAAGGTGGCTTCAGCACTTGGACAGAGCAGACTAGGAAACAAGTGTTTTTCTCCTGAGATTTCCTGCTAGTTCGAAGTGAGTGGATAAAAAACTAAATAAGCACAGAAATGAATATGTTATAAGTTAGATGATGTTGTTGAGTATAATTTATCTGAAGTCTGTCTCTGTATCTGAAACTCCTACATAAATAAACTGAAACTAAAATTGGAGGTATTTTTGTAAAAGACCTAACTAATCAAAAACAGTGAAATACACAAATTTTACAAATCTAGAAGACTGCCCAGATAAGAGCCACAGTTAAGTAATTCAAATTCACTCATGTAGCCAGTAATATTGCCTTATTGCTTTGTTCAGTCTAGGAGCCTTATTTCTTGATTTGATGGAGCACAGCTCTGTCAAAGCTCTTCTGGTTGTGGGTGCTGCCAGATTCATGAATTATTTTTTGGTCCCTAAATCCCTAGATAAAGTTTGATGGCCTGTTTGTTTCTCTGTATCTGTGTGTCTCTCTGTCTCTGTCTGTCTCTCTCACTTTTATCTGTTTCTCTGGTACAGGTAAACAAATCTTAAATCCCTGTGTGCTAAGCAAGTGCTCTAATTCTGAACTACACTGCTAGACATCCTCTGATTTTTAAAACAAAAATGAAATGACCTTTTTGGAGCCTATTTGTGGAGAACAGGCAAGAGATGTACAAATGAGAAGAAGGAGAAGCGGGAATTATGGAAAGGGTCAAGCTGAGAGCTAACAGTGATTCAGACTACCTCAAGAGATGACACCTGCTAAGATTTTGGAACCTCTGGTAGTTGTGGATGGATTCAATAAGGTGGAGAGAGTGAAATAAAGGAACATAACACTGATCACCTTGATTTTTTTTTTTTTTTTTTTTTTTTTGTGGAACCGGGGATTGCACTCAGATCCTTGTGCTTGCCAAGGAAGTGCTTTTTCTACTGAGCCATCTCCCCAGCCCCACCTTGCCCTTTAGTACAGATACTGAGAATGAAAGCAAGGCCACTTAATGAGTAGGAGGAGATACGAGGAGAAATGGGTTCTATCAAGTTTGAAAATTGTCTGCAAGTGTGAATATGTGTGTCCACGTATGAGCACAAATGTGTGCGAGTGTAGAAGTCTGTTTACAGCAGACATCTGTTTGAAGGGCAAGTATGCTTCTAATTGTGAGTGTAACAGAGTCTTATATTACCAGTACCAAGCATGTGTTGTAGGTCTAATACTGTCTATATGAGACCCTGAAAAAGTGACCATAGTTATAGACGATTTGGAAATTTTAAAGGTGGAGATACTATAATATGCATCTGGGACCAAAGTATCTTGTGCAGCTCCCCGCTGCCCTCACTGGTGTATACAGACCACCAGGGACTCTTGTATTAGACCTGCAAGGACCTATGAGTGTGAAAACTCCACCAACACTTGTGGTGGGACAGATCCATAGCAGGAAAGCCCTGATGTGGCTCTATTGCATATTGAGAGAAGAGAAACGTAAGGCTGTAGAGTCTAAGGATAATGACATGAAGAATGGTTTAGTTCACTTGGATATCTAGAAGAAATGACTGAGAAGTTACTCATTCTCTTAAGAGAAATTACAGTTCTGGATGGTGAAACTTGCAAAATTGAAATGTTTTGTTTGCTGATTGAATAATGGACAAGAGTCCACTTGTTGGCAGGCACACCTCTGTTTTTTGGTGCATCCTCAGATGATGAAGAGAGAAGAAGAAGAAGAAGAAGAAGAAGAAGAAGAAGAAGAAGAAGAAGAAGAAGAAGAAGAAGAAAGACAGAAAGAGAGGCATAGAGATGGATCTGATCTCCTCCTTGTCTAATACAATGACAAATCCATCACAGAGCTGCATTCTCAGAACCACATTAAGACCCTACTGTGTTCTAAAGTGCTAGGGTCTGTAATTACACTGTGCTCATAATTCAACTAGGTACTCCATGTAAACAAACTAAACTCATAATACAGAGTACTAGAGTCAAACAAGATCTTACAAAATCCTAGTATGTTTTACACAATGTAAAGACATACATCCAGGTTTCATATATATTCTTACACATTTCAGTTGATGCCAGTTTTTATCTGGGGAATAAAACAGTGAAGCTACTGAATAAAGTGTTCTCATCCTATTGAAATCATAACTCAACAGTGTCCCCAAGTCTGAAAGATGGCAAAAGCCCATTGGCTCTTCCCACCCTCTCGTTCCCTGGCTTCAATGAGTACTACTGTGATTTCTGTGTGGGAAGAAATGATGAGTTTGCCCAGAGACGGCCACAGCCTTACTTCCATGATTTAACAATGAATTTGGGGCTGCAAGGATGATATCCGGTACTGTGAAGCTGGGCATTCAATTCCTGCAGAAATTTAAGGCCATGTGCTTGGGTCTGTCTTCCACCAGGGTGAGCTTTCCCACACTCTGCAAAACAGCTACACAGTTCATTGTACTTGTCAGTATGGCAGCAGCATTCAAAGCACAAGAAAGTATTTTCAATTTTGCTAATAACTGCAAAGTTAATGACTTTCAGTTTTAGCTTTTAAAAATAATTCCAAGTTTCCATGACATTTATGATCACCCAAAATTTAGCAATACAGCAGAAAAAAGCCAGTACCCAGTCAGTATGACACGGTGATGGAATGAGAAGAATAGAGTCATGTCTGCAGTGCATTGCAGCCTGGAGCTGGAAAGAGAAATTAACTAGGGGGAGTACGCTCCTCAGGATGCAGTTCTGAGTAAACCCATTTGGCAGGGAAATAAACAACTTCTGCAGAGCAAAGTTGTAACTGTGGATGTGCTCATAAAATGAGGAACAAAGTGTATCTTACCAATATTGAATCACATTTGAAAATTTAAAAATTAAGTACACTTAGACTTTTTAGGATATATATGATGAATATATATATGTGTATATATATATATATATATTTATTTATCTTTTATAATAGCCACCAAGTGTGATATCTTTGAGGAATGTTTCATTTCTCTTTAGCTGTACCATCTAATGAAATGTATTTTAAATTTAATTTGTATCTATAAGCTTAAGCATAATTAAATAACTCCTTCATAGTTAGGTCTATGTTTTTACGCTTTAATATACCTCTTAACATTTCTAGATAGGCTCACATGTTAAAAACAGAGTATTCTGATTTGATCTCACAGTAAACAAATAATTTTGCACTGATAAAAAAGACATATCAAGAAGAATAAAATATGGTTAATTTCTCTTCAGTTATTTCTGAAAAATAAATTCATTTAAATTCTGAACGTGGAAAATAAGCTTCACCTTAATGAGACTATTAGGATTACTTGTCTCCTCGTGCCAGTCAAGTCTGACCTTTATAGTACGATATTTGTTTAGGTCTACTGGAGAAAAATTGAGTGCACAGATTCTAAATTGATGGTCTATTAGGTAATAAGTAGAGTTTAGTTTTATTATCACCTTCAAGTTATAAACAACACTTAACACAAGATCAAAATACGCTGATTTAAAAGCAGGAAATGCAAATTGAAATTTGATTTTAGAAATGCAGTGATTAGAATTTGAATATCTGATGCTATTAAAGCTATCAAAATATATATAAGTTAGTTGGATCGAATGCTGATGATGCTCAAAAACACATGTGCAACAATTGAAGGCATTTTATTGCATTTATTACAATATTTTTGGATTTGTTGATAACAATACTGAAGGCAAGTTCATATCAGTTTTTCTAAGCAGTAACTTGAGAATCACATTTTTTTCTTTCTTTTGTATTTTAATTTGCTGCTGTAAGTGAAGAAAACTGAATGCACCTCTTGATACGTTTGGTGCAGGGCCACGGGAGCACCGTGTGCTGGAAGGCCTTCTGGTAGTGTCTAGATGGCTGCTCTGCCTTCCGTGGTTGTGGGCGGGGCTTTAGCACTGGCGGCTGGATCCAGAGTTCGTGGTGCTGGAATCGGTTCATGCTGCAACGCTAGCAACAATGGCACTAGGTTTCAGGGTGTGAGTGTTACCTACCCTAAGTAGCCTGAATAAGATATAAAGGACACAAAGAGTTGTAGTGGTCTCTTGCTTTTTTTGCTTCTTCTACCTGCCACAAACTCTTTCTCCTCCTTAAGTACCACACCCCCAAGCCTTGGAGCCTGGGGATTATGAACTGAGGCCCCTGTGAACTGTGAGCGAAATGAGCCTTTCCCCTTCCGATTTGGAGTGTAGGGCATTTACTCTCAGCAATAAGAGAGAAATGGCTAAGACGCAGGCTATGTTAATAACGTTGCTCCTAATTCCTTTCTAATCCTACTTCATTATCTTATGCAAGTAATTCCCGGAAAGGATCAACTTATTAGGAAGACTTTAAAAACTAATGTTATTGTTATAGCATAATATGTCAGCAAGCTGAAAAGGTATACTATATTAAAACTAGAGTCAGAGAAACCTTTCTAGCAAGTTGCTCTTTGTAACGATAACATTTTAGAAAACTTTGGAAATAATAAATTATATTCTTAAACTTATGAGGGGATAATTTTTAAAACATTAATTGAACCATTCAAATCCTATGCTATAAAATTTCTATTTGTAACTGTGACTATTGAAATACATTCATTACTATTTACTATAAAATATAAAGATAAGCAAAGATGAATGACAAAAGATTTTTTAAACACTACAAAGTAACTTTTGAAGTAGTTTCTGTAAAACATTTAGTTAAGTGTAGCTTTTAAAATACTGTAATCTTAACTATACCTAGATACCTACAATATTTCCAAAATGGTGTTGCCATTCAGGCAACTGTACCAGTCTAGTTACCTTTAGCTGGGGAAATGCTTTTATTATAGCTTAACAGTGTAAAGCTAAAAGTAGAAAACCTTCCCACACCTTTGTCCATTTAAAAGTGTGTTCTCCTTCTCAAAAAGGTCTCCCCTACTCCTAGTCCACTAACGTCCACCCTTCAGTGCCTAGAACAGCATGTTGGTCAGTTCTAAGAGTCTGCCACGTGTCCCATTGCCCCTCCTTTTTGTGTGCTTTGTATTTAGTACAATGTCTACAGTGTATCATTGTCTCATTACACAGATTAGACTTGCAGTGATTGTTCTGTTTTCAGCCTCCCAAACTCTGGGATTACAGGCCTGTGCCGCCACACCCAGTCTCAGGCATTGTCTCTGTGTGCCCTGGGGGTGGGGTCCCCCAGGGACAGGCAGGCTAGGGATTGAATCTCCAACCTCTGTGGCTGCCTAAACAGGCGCTTCAATCTGCTGAGCTGTCTAGATGGCCCCATTGCGCCCTTTGAATTGTATGTACTGTCCTGTAATTGTTTGAGTTGGCTTCATAATTATTACTTTTCACTCCCAAAATGTGTGATTTATTTTTGTTGGATGCCCAAACTAACACATACATGAACTGAAGAGGGCTTTAAAATATTCCAGAAGACTATTTTGAGCAGATATGCTAGTCTGTAAGATGAAATCACAATTCCTGAAATCTGTCAGGAGCTAATTGGGTTGCTAGAGGTGATCCACCCTCCATCTTTTCTCCTGTACACTTCCAGTGAAAGTTTATAGAAAACTGAGTCAGCAGCTTGTATTTTGGAGACAATCTAATAATATTGAGAATAATTTTGCTGAAATCACTATTTACCTCCATTTCTTTTGTAATTAAATATGAAATGAATTAGTTGTGTTATTCCACTGGCCTATTCAATACTTAGATTTCTACTGTATGTAAATATGTAACATTTTATTAGTTCATATTATTATACAAATCATGGGTTAAAATTTTGAATGTCAGTGTGTGGCCTTCTCCACCCCTCATTACTGCTCAGGTCCTTCCTCCCCCATCCCCAATTCCCTTTCTTTCCTCTGGGGTACACCCCTCTTAAGTATCTCCACATGTGTGGTCTCTTTTATGTGTTATCATCCATTCAACAACTGGAGTTATATCTTCATACTCAATTTACTCAAATGGGCTTGAAAGTCTACTTGCACTATAGATGTGCACTTTTTTTCAGTACTAGGGATTGAACTCAGGACTTTGCACCGTGAGGTAGGTGCTTATGCTGATGAGCTACTTCCCTGGCCCCAGCCATATATCCACTTTCATATCTCATGCATCTTATTGAGTTTGTGGTCTTTCTGAGATATGAAGAAATTATTTGTATTTCCATGTGTATATTTATCTGTGTATCTTGTTGTTTGTGTATTTATCATGTACCTCTGTCATATGTCTATCATCTATTTGCAACAAATGCACAAAGATATTCAGACAGAACATATTACATTAGAGTAGAAGAGTATATATTGACTTTTTCTGGGCAAAATATGTTAAGAAGAAACTACCTATAAACCTAGGATGATGTAAGATGAAATATTCAGTTTAAATACATATTTACTCTATCAATATGCATTAATTTGAGAAGTACAGCTCTGTCTGACACAGAGTCCAATAGCAGCTACAATGCAAGGCAGAAAGCTCATGTAGTATGAATAAAAACAATCACTCATCAAATTCTACACACAAGAAGCATTAGGTGATTTTCATTGCATTTCTCTCATTAAGATAGCACAGCAAGAGCATCTAATTGAAGTATTATATTAAGATTTATTATGCAATGTATTTTATTTAGACATTATTTAAAATGCAAATAAATCTCCTATACTTTATACTGTATTCACAATTAGTACAGTGAAACATCATCACTTCTTAACACACAACCTTGCTAAGCTTAAAGTGAATGCTACTTTATTACATTAAGGTCATTCAATTCTTGTTGTTCTGTCTGAAAAATGTCAGGGATTCCATATAATTACAGATAGTTGGTACATCTTCTTAAAAACTAATTACAAGGAGAAAAACAGAAAGAAAAAGACATAATAGTCTGCAGTGCAGTACGCTCAATTTTAGGATATAATTATGCCATAGATTGAAAAACAAACTATGAATCCTTCACATAGAATTGTAATTCATAACAGGTTTATATTCTTAGCAAACTCCAAACTAACAATAGGAAGATATACTACTTGCAATACAACACTACTGCATTTTCCAAACCCTACTAAATGATTTCTATGGGCTGAGTCACTCAGCCAAGAACAGCTGCTCTTTGAGAAGTATCATTATTTCTACTTTACAGTGCTACTTTACAGAAGCACTGCAGGACCTAAGAAAATGTTCTAAGAAGTTACATCTTTTAAAGCTGGTGAAGCTTTTGTATGGTTGATCAAATGTTTTATTAGCTGTCTCAGTAAAATCAAATAAAGACACCTTGTTTCTCACCTATTTTTCATACTTAAGGAATATGTTGTTTTCAACAAACTTCTTGGAAGAATTTCATAAGGAACTTAAAACACTAAACTTTTGGTTGACCCTGTGTTTACTCTAATTACTAGACATTAGAAATAATATTCTGGATTATGACTAATCTTGATTTGTTGTATAAACATTATCAGATGAAATTAAGTTGCAGCCAGTTATACCCCAATCAATCTTTTAAGAAATGAGATTATATATTTTAAAATAACACTGCAATTCTTATGTTCATTCAATTTCACCACTGAAAAGTTAAACAGTTACTACTCAGTAGTTATCTTGAGTATATTCTTGAATAAATGCTTATATGGACATTTGGATTTTCATATGTAAAATGCTACATATTTGAAATACTACTGGGTCCCTGTAGATCAAATAAATAGGGGATTGATCCATCACCACAAATTTTATGCAAACTCACATTTTTACATTCATGAATTAAGATACTACATTCTCTTCCACAAACCTTGCCACCTTATTTAGTTGGAAATGTATGGTTAGTTTGGAATTTTCGATGTTTTATCTGGGCAAAGCATATTATGTACAAAAGATAAATGTTTCTCCAGGCCCGCTGCACCACAGGGACCTTTCTCAGCCTTATCGGGTTACGTCCTGTAGACCCGGACCCAGCACAGGCTGGCCGACCCAGTACAGCCTACTCAGTGAATAAGATCATCCATTATCCTTTTGTGAGCTCAGAAGACCCACCAAAGCCCAGGCCCGCCCACCTGGGGATCCACCTGCCTGACAAAGGAGGGGTGACCCCGGTAAGTTTCCAGATCCTTGCCCCAAAGCCAGCTAAGACAGAAAAGTTTCATTACTTGCTCTATATCCCAGTTCAGTTCATGCTCACCTGAACAGGGAACCAACAGAGGTGAACCAAAGGAGTTGCAGCAAAAAAGGAACTGAACACAACAGCTCGATCCAGGATATCTCAAACTTAATAGACTGGAACCCGAATCTCATAACAAGCTAACATTATAGCTGCACCAAAGCTCTACACCAAAGGTCAAAGGTCAGTGCTATACAAAATGACAAAGAGAAGGGGAAAAATGCAATCCCAGACCTCAAGTCCATCAGGAAGGGCAGAGAACACTAGCTCAGCTGCAATGAATGAACTAACAGATACAGCAGCAAAGAAACAACAGCAGAAAGCTATAGAGGAAATAAAACGAGAAGTAATTCCCCAAATTAAAAAAGAAATATCTGAATACATAGTATCTGAAATAAAGAATGAATTCCAGAAATATGGGATAGAAAAACTATGCTCACCCAGAACAAGTGCAGAGAGCATTATTCCAGCTGACATATATGAATTAACAGCATCTGAAGCAAAGAAACAACAGCAGAAAGATCATGAGGAACCCAAAGCAGAAATAAGTTATGAAATCAAAAAAAGAACTATTTGAAGTCACAGCATCTGAAATATAGAAACAAGTCCAGAAATATACAGAGGAAACCCAACTTGGAAGAAACACAGCAGAAAAAGAATTAATAACTACCTCTAAAGAAGACATGGATAAAAAATTGAGGAGATCAGAAATATGATGGATTCCTTGAATAAGCAATACAGAAAAGAAACAGAACACATGAAACACAGTCAAAGAGATATAGAAGAACTAAAAATATCAATCACGAGTCTACAAAACTGTCTGAGTGAAAGCAAAGACAAAGTTTCAGATCTTGAAGATGCTGGAGCAGTTAGTGAAAAGGTGAGAAAGGATCTCTTAAAAATAACAAGAATGCAGGAAAAAATAATCCATCACCTTCGAGATGACACCAGGATGAACAATGTGAGACTAATTGATATCAATGAGAATGAAGGAGTCAATAAAAATGACATTAAAAAAAATTTGCGGAGAAATAATCGCAGAAAACTTCCCAAATATGAGGAAACAATTCAACATTCAGGTCACCAAAGCATACAGAACACCAAATAACCTCAACCCAAGTAGAAACACACCGAGGCATATAATATGTAAGATTCCAGAAATCCAACACAAAAATAATATACTGAAAGCTGTGAGAGAAGAAGGAGCTCACATTCAAAGGAAAACCCATCAGAATTACAGCAGACTTCTCTACACAAACAATGAAGGCAAGGAGAGCATGGAGCAGAGATCTTCAAGTCCTACACAGAAACAAATTCTAGCCCAGACTTATAGCCTGCAAAACTCTCTTTCAAGTTTGATGGAGAAGTGAAATACTTCCACGACAAAGAACAACTAAAGAATTTCATGATGACAAAGCCATCCCTTCACAGGCTGCTGAAAGATGTTCTAGAGAGAGACCACAATGACCAGAACTCCATGAATGAGAATGGAAGGAACCCACTAAAGAGGACAGACAATTAAACACAGCTTACAAAGGAATAAACAACACCAGATAAATATCATGACAAACATAAGTCAGCACATTTCAGTCATAGCCATCAATGTAAACGGACTTAATTCTCCAATTAAGAGAAATAGACTGCCACAGTGGTTTAGGAAACAAAATCCAACAATATACTGTATACAAGAAACACACTTAACACAAAAGGACATTCACAGGCTCAGAGTCAAAGGATGGAAAACAATACTACATGTCCCAGCCCCTCAGAAAAAAGCAGGAGTAGCAATTCTGTTCTCAGACAGTATCAACTTCAAACCAAGAATCATCAAACGACACAAAGAAGGCCACTATATATTGGTCACTATATATTTGTCAGGGGAAAAATTCAAGAGCAAGAAGTAACACTCATAAATATCTATGCACCAAACACAGGAGCACCCAACTGCATAAGACAAATCTTAAGGGACATGAAAAACTTAATGTCTAAGAAAACAATCTTAACAGGAGACCTTAACACACCCTTATCTCAAAAGGAAAGGTCAACCAGACAAAAAATTAGTAAGGAAGTAGCAGAACTGAACCAGAGCTTGGAACAAATAGACCTGGTGGACATATACAGAGTGTTCCACCCAACCACAGCTGAATACACATTTTTTTCAGCTGCATATAGTTCATTTTCCAAAATGGACCACATACTAGTCCAGAGGTCATGCCTAAGTATATGCAAGAAAATAGAAATTATCCCTTGCATACTATCTCGCCACACTGCAATGAAACTGGAAATAAATGGCAAAAGAAACCAGAAAAACCCACTAAATTCATGGAAACTAAACAACATCCTACTCAGCAATCAATGGGTTGCAGAAGAAATTCAACAATATCTATAGTTTAATGAAAGTTCAAGTACAACTTACCGGAATTTATGGGATGCGATGAAAGCAGTTCTTAGAGAGAAAATAATAGCTATGGACTCACACATTAGGAAAACAGAAAGGGAACAAATTAGCACCCTAATGTTGCACCTCCGACAACTGGAAAAAGAAGAGCAAACAAAACCCAGAGTGCAAAGACGGGAAGAAATCATAAAGATTAGAGCAGAAATTAATTCAATTGAGATTAAAAAAAAAAACAGTTCAAAGAATCCACAAATCAAAAAGCTGGTTCTTTGAAAAAATAAATAAAGTTGATAAGCCTCTTGCCAGCCTCATGAAAAAGAGGCAAAAGAAAATTCAAGCACAAATGATAAGGAATGAAAAGGGTGAAATCACCACAGACCCACTGGAAATTCAGAAGATTATCAATAGTTACTTCGAGAATCTTTACGGTCACAGCATAGAAGACAGAAAAGAAATGGACAGATTCCTCGAAAGGTACAAATTACCAAAACTGAATCAAGAAGATATAACAACTTTCAATAAGCCTATAACAGCCAAAGAAATATAAAACGTAATGAAAAGCCTACTGACAAAGAAAAGTCCAAGTCCTGATGGATTCACAGCTAAATTCTACACGAAATTTATAGAAGATATAATTCCCACAATCCACAAACTCTTTAATGAAGTTGAAAAGGAAAAAGTCCTCTGAAAATCATTTCTGGAGGCAAGTATAATACTGATACCAAAACCAGAGAAAGACACAACCAAAAAGGAGAACTACAAGCCAATCTCCCTCATGAACATAGATGAAAAATACTCAACAAAATCCTGGCAGATAGAATACAGCTAATCATCAAGAAGATCATACACCATGACCAGGTAGGATTCATCCCAGGGATGCAAGGATGGTTCAATAGTCGAAAATCTATAAATGTAATACACTATATTAATAGACTGAAATCTAAAAACCACATGATCATCTCAATTGATGCAGAGAAAGCCTTTGACAAAGTCAAATACTCATTCATGTTCAAGGTCCTACAGAAAACTGGAATAGATGGACTCTATCTTAACTTGATAAAAGCCATCTATGAAAACCCAAAAGTTCATAAAATCCTAAATGGGGAAAAACTGAAATCTTTTACTCTTAGATCAGGTACAAGACAAGGATGTCCTCTATCACCCCTCCTATTCAATATAGTCTTGGAATCCTTAGCAACAGCCATTAGAAAAAAGGGAGAAATAAAGTGAATAAGAATAGGTAAAGAAGAAGTTAAATTATCACTATTTGCAGATGACATGATACTTTACTTGGAAGACCCCAAAAATTCCACCAAGAAACTACTAGAACTGACAGGGAAATTCAGTAGCATAGCAGGATACAAAATCAATACTCAAAAGCCAATAGCATTCCTCTACACAGATAACAAGCACCCTGAAAGGGAAACAACTGAAACAATATCTTTTACAGTAGCACTGCGGAAAATGAAATACCTTGGAATTCACTTAACCAAGGAAGTCAAAGATCTTTTCATGGAAAGTTACAACACCCTAAGAAAAGAGATTATTGAGGATTTCAGAAAATGCAAAGATATTCCAAGCTCCTGGATAGGAAGAACCAACATCATGAAGATGGCCATACTCCCAAAATTGCTGAACAGATTTAATGCAATCCCTATCAAACTGCCACCAATATACCTCCCAGACATAGAGAAATCAATCCTAAAATTTATTTGGAACCACAAACGACTTAGTATAGCAAAGGCAATCTTGGCCAATAAAGACAAGGAAGAAAGCATCACAATTCCTGATTTGAAATTATACTACAAAGCCACTGTGATAAAATCAACATGGTATTGGCAACAAAATAGACCTGAGGATCAGCGGAATAGATTAGAAGATGCAGAGGCATCTACGACAACACTCAGCCATCTTATCTTCGACAAAAGGGCTACACAAGCTCACTGGAAGAAAGACAGCCTCTTTAACATATGGTGCTGGAAAACATGCCTTTCTACATCCCAAAAACTAAAACTTGACCCAGCTCTATCACCATGCACTAAGTTAAAGTAAAAATGGATTAAAGATCTAAACATTAAAACAGAAACACTCAATCTCCTGGAAGAGAAAGTAGGAGGAACTCTTGAAAACCTAGGGGTAAAGAGTTCATGAACAAACATATACCCGCATGGGAAGCACTTGAAAGAATCAACAGCTGGGATCAACTCTTCTTAAGGAGCTTCTGCATGTCAAAAGAAATAGTCAACAGAGTGAAAAGACAACCCACAAACTGAAAAAATCCTAACCAATAAGCAATCAGACAGAGGACTACTGTCTAGAATATATAAAGAACTAAGATATAATAGAGCCCTCAAATTTAAAAACCCAATTCAGAAATGGGCATCTGAGATGAGTACACAGTTCTCAGAGGACGAAATTAAAGAAGCAAATAAATATATGAAAAAATGCTCCATATCGCTAGCCATTCATGAAATGCAAATAAAAAGAACACTGAGATACCATCTCACTCCAGAAAGAATGGCTATCATAAGGAAGTCAACCAACAACAGATTTTGGAGAGGTTGTGGAGAAAAGGGCACACTTCTCCACTGCTGGTGGGAATGTAGACTGGTACAACCATTGTGGAGGTCAGTGTGGAGACTCCTCAAAACAGTAGGACTAGAAATCCCATTCAAGCCTGCTATTCCCCTACTGGGAATTTTCCCAAAGATTCTGAAAACATTGTATCATAGTGATATATGCGTACCTATGTTTATAGCAGTGCAATGTGTGATAGCAAAATCTTGGAAACAACCAAGATGTCCATCACATGAGGAATGGTTGAAAAAAATGTGGTATTTCTATATAATGGAGTATTACTCAGCTATTAATAATAAGTTTGAAGCATTTATACTGAAGTGGATGCCACTTAAACATATACTCATAAGTGAAATAAGCCAGACACACATGTGTAAATATCGTATAGTCTCCCTGGTATAACAAGTGAAAAGCAGAAATACAAAAGGAAACGTACAACAAGTAAAATCAATTGAGTCAGATAAGGCAAAGTGAATGGCATATGCTGCAGGATACTAATCAGCTTTTCTTCTGGATGGTTATCAACCTAAGTTCACAAATCAGAGTTGAAGAAATCGAAGAGCCACAAGGCCAGCCAACATTTTGGCCCTAGCCTTTCAAGTTCAGTGAAGACTCAGGACATAGGAGAACCTGTACTGCAACATCATGAAACTCAGGTGAGCTCCAAATGTTCTGAACAAGGAGATTATGGAGCCACAGAGGAAAGAGACTGAAGTTCTATAGTGTGCCTGGGGAGAGTCACATGGAGAGAAAACTTTCTGGCTCTCACAGACAGCAAACTGGTCAAGCATTGGCCGTGACTCATCCACATGGATGACACAGACAAAGGTTCTACAGAGTAATGTATAGGTCTACAAGATAAACCCTGAGGGGACTTCACTGACCACATAAGAAACATAAAGTAAATGTGTTGGTATATAAGTCTTGCTCTATCTAGGTCTTAACCATCCAACAGAAAAGTTAAAAATGAAGTATACTTTGCGGGGCCATAATATTAAGCTGAGCTATAAATGGCTATGGTCGACAACTTCTTTGAAGAACTCACTATTGGTGTGGAATGCTGGACTGTGTTGGATTGTGTAGTCGAGTTCAAGCACCTAAATTAGTTGAATGACAGTGGAGTGCCCACCTTTGACAGGTGTAAATGAAGGAAGGGGTATAGAAAGAGAAAATCATGATGTGTGTGTATATACAGTACAGTTGGGATAGATAAAGCTGTGCTTCTACATAATCCTATGAGAGGCAAGATTTGCACTGATGGTGGTTGGACAGGATATTATGTCGGCTTCTAGTACTATGGTCATCCACTAGGAAAATAATTATTGAATTTTTGATATAATTCAGGTATAAAAAATAAGTAAACAGCTACACTCTTAATTTACTGATAAGTGACATTTGCTATAACAATGTCTGTAAGTATAATATCATGTATGCACCTTGTACGATACCAAAACAG
>PVKA01005464.1:0-90217 GCA_004027165.1 Ctenomys sociabilis
TGTTTTATTTATTTATTTTTTATTTTATTGAACTACAAATGTCAATCAGACAGTTTCAAGACACCTTAACAAGACAGATTCGATAAATTAATACACTGCAAACTGTTTTCATAGTGTTTTGGTATCGTACAAGGTGCATACATGATATTATATTTACAGATATTATTTTAGCAGATGTCTCTTATCAGTAAATTAAGAGTGTAGCTGCTTACTTATCTTATTTTTTATACCTGAATTATATCAAAAATTTAATAATTATTTTCCTAGTGGATGACCGTAGTACTAGAAGCCGACATAATATCTTGTCCAACCACCATTAGTGCAGATCTTGCTTCTCATAGGATTATGTAGAAGCACAGCGTTATCTGTCCCAACTGTACTGTCTATATCCACACACATCATGATTTTTTCTTTCTACACCCCTTCCTTTGTCTACACCTGTCAAAGGTGGGCACTCCATTGTCATTCAACTAACTTAGGTGCTTGAACTCGACACCACAATCAACACAGTCCAGCATTCTACAACAATAGTGAGTTATATAAATTTTCTTTTGGTTCCTTTGTTTTTTCCTCTTGGCTTCTTTCTGTTCTGGATTATAAAATACCAAGGAGGCAATTTTCACTGAAGTATCAAGTGAGCTATCTGGAGTAAACATTATCTTTTGTAGCTTTTTCTTAATATCTGATGCTGACTGAATAATAAAATTGTGTTTAGGAATGATCTGTGTTATCAAATCAGGATCCAGAAATATATGTTTCATCAAGGCCTCTTATAAACAATATAAGAAGGCAGAGGTTTCTCATTTTCTCCTGATGAAGTTTACAATTCATCATCCTTAGACCTTCAAAAATACACATCTGAAGATGTATCCTATTCCAGTCTCCTGTCTGGTTTAGGTAGGCCAGGAGGGATATTGTGTAGGGACTTCTTGGTCTCCAGTAGGAACCAGCTATTCTCCTGGCTGCCTGCTTTCTGGCTTTCTAAAATTAGTAATATTATATTCATCTCCAAAAGCAAAAGCAGCTTATCTGCTTATAATGCTGCTTGTCTCTTGAGGTCAATGTTTGGTTTAAGAGTAGCATCACATACTTCTATCTAATTCATAGGTCTGATAAGTCCCCTAACATCATCCATGTATTTATCAGGACCATCTGAAACTTTCCCAGACCCAGTTTGTTCTGTTTGAGGTCACCAAGAGAAAAGGATGCATGGATACAGGTAGTATTGAATTTGCGATTTACATCCTGCAGGAGTACAGTTCTTGAAGGGCTTGAACAAAATCAGTTAAGGATAGATATAACCAAGTAGATGCTTCCGGTACATCTAGATTAGAAGTCTCATTCTTAGGATCTGAAAGGAGTGCATGAAGCCTCAGACTCAGTAATAGTAGATGAGGCTTTGACGAAAGTTGCATGGAAACCTGGTCCTAGGTTCCAAAGGGCAAGGGCAGGGTGCTCCAGGCTCAGTGGTAGCGGGTGCATTCAGTTATACCTGAGGTATCTTGTTTTCCTGCGGCTTACATTTACATTTTGTTCATGAGTGAAGATTGTCTCTTAAAGAACGTCTGAATATTAGGTAATTCTGACCATTTTCCTCTCATACAGTACAATTCTAATAGCATGATCAATACTTTCCTTTGCATTACATTTTGTGTCTAGGGGATAGGCAGGTCATGCACAGGTGCATAAAAATATTAAACAGCTCTTTATCAATATGTGAGAGTGGAAAAATTTTCAGTGCTTAAGAATATACTTTAAAGTACATGCAACAAGGGGAAAAAGATAGGAATCCTTTTAAATTCTTCCTTGGTTTTTATATTTTCTCAAGGCATTCTTAGAGGTGACCTTCTTCAGAGTGGGTGCCTGTTACCTGGAGAGTGACTGAAAGCTGCTCTTACAGACGCATGTCCCTACCTTGAATGGAAACCTACATATTTGCTTACAATGTATAATTGATTCCAGCTATAATGGATGTGTTTAAGGGAGGAAGTATTGATAGCAAAACCAATGATCAGGAGATCTGAATCACTGCTTTCCAGTTCTTTTAAAGAGAGTGAAGAAAATATCAAAGAGAAAATTTGGAAGTGGTTGGAGCACTTCCAAGCCTGAAAAAGAGTTTATGTCTAGAGTTGGTCAAGTAGGGGAATTTCTTTCTTGGCTCCTCGTGGAAGGAAGTTTCCAAGACATTTGTGATATCTGCCTAATATCTACTGAGGCAATGTTAACATCAAGATAAGGCTAAGTTATACTCAAGAGCCACTATAAAATTTCTATGCCTCTATATCTGCAACACACTTATGAAACTCCCAGGTTAAAACCTGTATGGGTCATTCACCAACTGCAATTTATACATTAGCAAAAGTTCTTTCCTCCCCTATCACATAAGTTATGAGACAGACCTAGGAGGGGAGAGAATGCCAGGGGGTTGAAGATTCTCCCGTGAACTATGTTTTGATCCCTTGAATATTGTCCTTAGGAAATGGCTCCTTCTGGTCTCACCCAGAAATTGGCTCTTTTCACGATGTCTCAGGTTCAGTCTCCCAAGGGAGATGGTTGCCCAGAACACTGAGTTGTGACATGAGTTTTATATATGTTTTCCTGTACAGGGAAAATTCCAAGGTCCCATCTGAACCAGAGACAGGGTCTGTGTCCCTCACCCAAGATGACTTCCTCATCTTCAGTGTTGGCAAATGCTCATTTTCTATGGGATCAATTTAAAGGTTCTTAGCTGTTAGTTATGAGTGCAGGGTTGAGGCAGTTCAGGGCTCCTCCTTCTCTAATCTGTAGCAGCAACATGCTTCCAACAAAAAGTACAAAGTGGCAGGAAAGGATTAGAAGGCCAGAGAAGGGAAGTTTTCTCCTCTCACACTCACAGAGAGAGTTATACAGGCAATTTGTCCCTGAGTCATGACCCTCAGCCTAGAAAGGTGAGAATGGGGACTCTCAAGAGCTTAGGTGGCATCTTCACAAGTAGGAAGCTAAAGAGTGGGTTTGACATTGTCTCTGGAGTGTAGACTGGGGCATTCTGTCCCACTGAAAACTGTCCTGAATGTCTTGAGAATGGCTTCTGACCTATTGTTTCTTTCTGGCATTAGAGTAAGGCATGTATTGACAGGCATGCATATTTCCTAAATATAAACTATCTTTCACAAAAGTTCCATTTTGCAGCATTTCATGTCAAAGCTCAGTGAGTGATGCTCTCCATCACTTTTCTCTAGTGCTATTATCTAGAAAGTCAAACAGGTCAATCAAGAACATCACCAATAAATTTAGCAACCAAGCTGGGTATGGTGCTGCATGACTGTAATCCCAATCCTCAGGAGGCTGAGGCAGGAGAATAGTTGCAGGTTTAAGACCAGCCTGGGCAACAAAGTGAGCTCAAGGCCAGTCTGAACTGTACAGCAAGACTCTTTAAAAAACAACAACAAACAAACAAAAACCAAAACCAAACAAACAAAAAACAAACACATCAGCAACTGATAAGTTCAAGTGCACGATATACAAAACAAGAATCTAAAACATTGCTTGCAGAAGTTAAATATCCCATTCAAGACACACCATAATCCTTCCATACTCTTAATTTCAATTTACCATCATTTACAAAAACAACATGTAAAAAGACAAGGCATAAAGCTCAAAGCATGATCAACTGACAAACAGGATGATCTTTAATTAAACGAGTAGCAATCCAGAATCTGTGAAATAAAAGCAAATTCTTTCCTACTTGAAGAATGAATTATAAGCAAAGGAGGTTAAGAGTAGGAAAGTTTATTGAGCAGGAGATAGTTCTGGAAGGAGAGAGGAAGGAAAATGGAACCTTTTGAAAATGGGTTGCCAGCGAGCCCACTTATCTATGGCAGTTTTCTAGAGTGAAGCCATGAGTTTGGTACAAAATCATTAGTGGGTACCAGGTTGGATAAAACCATTTTCAACTGATGAGATTACAAGTATAGCTACTTAGGTAATATTGGTCCAGTGGGCCACAAGAAAAGTCCTACCACTTTCCATGGCCACTTGTGACCCGCTGGACCAACATTACCTGTGCCTAGCCATATGACATATGAATCAGATAGCAAGCAGTAGAGGGAAAATAAAGAAGAAGAGAAGATTATAGCAATGAAGGTGATAAAAAAAATTTCAACAGAATCAGGAAAGGCTGACAGAAAAAATGTGACCTTCAGGCTAAGTCCTGGACGAAATAAGGGAGGGAATGGCCCATAAAGCCACCTGCTTGGAGAGAGCACCTGGCAAAAGGAAGAACACATGCAAAGGTCCTGAGGCAGGGCTGCTGGTGCCTTGTAAGAACAGAAAAGAGATCAGTGTGACTACTCTTGGGCAACAGGTGTAAAGCAAAATGTAAGGCCAGAGCTCAAGAGCAAAGTGATGAGTCCTGATGCCCCTGTAAGGAGCTTGGCTTTACTCTAAAGGGATGGTTGTTGAAGGTTAAGAGGAGAGGTGAGACATGACCTGACCTACATTTTTTTTGCAATTTTGTATTTGTTTATTTATTTGGGAGGGGATTTGCTATGCATTTTTTTGAATTTTATAGAACTATTTCTGAAATGAATACATAGAATGGGATGAATAATAGATTGCATATTGTAAAAAATTATTTACAAGCTTAAATGAATATACTAAGCAAAGTTCTCTAAAATAAACTTGAAGAAGAGTTTACAGATCAGCCATATAATAGTTCACTCTGTGCCAAAATCAAGAAACTTATATTCATATAACTAGAATTCTCAAAGTAGAAGGGGTAGGCAATAAATATTTAAAGATTTAAGATTTTTAAACTTAGTTAAAATTATAGCACCACATTTCTAAGAAAAATGAATTTTTTTCACAAGAGCTATGAATAAAATCATATCAAGATACAGAAAAGTGATGTTGTCCAAGACTAATTGTACAGAAAAAAAAAGTAAAGCATATACATAGAAAAAAAATTAGCTATAGAAGAACAAAATTAAATAGCATCTTATTCCACATTAGGAAAAAAAGAGCAAGTGGATATGAAAGTAGACATTTATTCAAAGGGCAAAAAAAAAAAAATCTGTCTTCATTAAATTTTATACTTAGGAAACATACCTTTGAAAATTAAAAGTAAAATATTTTCCAGTTATAAAAACCCAAAATATTCTAATACCCCAGAGGTAGCATATAGAAAATAACAAAGACCATAATTCAGAAGGCAAAAGAAGTTGCTGTATGGTTCTGGACAAAAAATAAAAAGAGCTCTCAAAATTGGTAGTTATGCAGGACTATGCAAAATATAGTTATATTAGATGAACCCATTTAAAAGGTCATCGAAGATTTCCACAAAATAGTATCAATCTTATGTCAGGTTTATATACATATTTTTCATGTGTGTGTGTGTGTGTGTGTGTGTGTGTGTGTGTGTGTCTGTGTGTGTAAAAGACAAGGAAGAACTAATATAAAGTCAATGGAAAATGGAAAAACAAGGGCTGGCCAAATAGCTCAGTGGATTAAAGTGCAGGTTTAGATCCCTGCTGGCTCAGCCACAGGGCACGCTGAGAGGGCCATTAAGACTGGGCATGGTGGCATGTGCCTGTAATCCCAACTCTTGGGCAGCTGTAAACTATCGATCGCTATAAGTCCAATGTAGTACTGAGACCCTGAACACCCTGTAGACCCTTCCTTAAAATACGAAACAACAACAAAACAAACAAAAAAACCCCAAACTCTTTAGAAAATTTAAATGGCAATGGAATACCAATCTCTGACAAAACTAAACAGAAAAAGGGGATACAAATGAAGGACCATATTGTATCTGTATAATCAAAATAGTTAGGATAGATATACAGCTACTTTCTCATAATTGAATGAGAAGAAAGATTTGTACTAATAGTGTTTAGGCAGGATATCATGTCTGCATCTTGTACCACTAATAACCACTATGAAGACAACAATATGCAATGTATTAATTATCGAAACTGTCCTACTAGTCCATTTTGAAACTGTCTCATTGCTATTTGTTTCTGTATAAAATTTATAAAAAGTAAATAAATAAATAGAAAATGGAAATACACTTTTTAAAGTTTCTAATACTAGGAGAAAATATCACACCATGTCTTATGAGCAGATTGTAAGTCAAGGATACAGTATAAATCATAAAAAATTAAAATTAAACAATATTCAGAAAATTAAATGCTGATTAATTCAAAATTAAATTAAGTATTTCAAAATAATATTTAAAAATTAAATTGTGAGTTCAACTAAGAGGCCAGAATGTAGTGTATCATATGTATGAATCTGTGATCAATTCAGAGTAGTCACACAGTATTTGATTAGGTTAATATATACAAAAATGTCAACTAAGAAAATGTTTTCATCATAGTAAAGAATTACTAAAAATAAAACAACAAAAACACTGCTATGCAAATATATGACTAGCACTTCTAACAATTTGGAGATAGGATATCTCACAAAGTTCCAATATGTGGTATGCATGGACACTTATTGATGGCCAGATGTCACTTTTGGGTCTGAGCTACTGGTACTTCTTTGATATCCATCCTGTAGACCTGGACAGAATCATGATCCATAGGGTGCAGGAGAAGTCCATTGGTAGAGTATGCTGACAGAAATATTTTGCTACTGTATACAAAAGAATAATTGAAAGACTGCTGTTGTATGCCTCTTTCTCCTGTATTTAATTGTTTACCCTATTTAGTGGGATCTTTCCATTCTCAATCATTCAGTCATGGTCATTTTGATCCCTCTTTAGACTATCTTTTAGTAGTCTGTGTAGGGTTGGCTTTGCTGTCATGAAATTCTTCAATTGTTTTTTGTCATGGAAGTATTTTACTTCTCCATTAAACTTGAATGAGAGTTTTACAAGGTATATCAGTGTGGGTCGGAATTTATTTTCTTGCAAGATTGAAGCATTTTGCTCCATGCTCTTCTTATCTGGATGGCTTGTGAAGAGAAATCTGCCATCATTCCAATGGGGTTTCCTTTAAATGTGATCTGTTTCTTTTGTCTAGCAGCTTTTACTATACTGTTCCTGTGCTGAATTTCTGGCATCTTGATTATTATATGTCTGGGTATGGTTGTAATTGGGTTGATTTTGTTTGGAGTTCTATATGCTTTAATTACCTGAATGTCAGATTGTTTCCCCATATTTGGGAAGTTTTCTGCTATTACTTCGGCCCATATTCTTTTTATATCATTTGTATTGACTCCTTCTTTCTCATTGATGTCTATTAATCTTGGTCATCTTTGCATGTTTTTCAGATGTTGAATTATTTTTTCTTGTATCCTAATTTTTAAAAGATATTGCATCTTACCTTTTCACTAGCTGTGATGGTATCTTCAAAATCCAAAAGTCTATTTTCACTCTCATTGAAATGGTTTTGCCAGCTTGTAATTGAGGTTTTAATTTACTGTATATCTCTTTGAATCTGCTTCATGCACTCTACTTCATTCCTATATTGCTCATTCAATGGTTCCATCATTTTTCTATTATCCTCTATTTTTTATCAGCATCTTCTTTTTAAGTACTTAACAATTCTTTTATTATAATTACCATTTCTTTTTTATTTCAGATCTGATTTCCTCTATAGCTTTCTGCAGTTTTTTCCTTTACTTCCAATGCTATTATTTCAGAGATTTCAGGTGCATGATCTCCAATTTCTTCTATGCTATTACCTCATCCATTTGTTCTGGGTGGGCTCAGGGCCTGAGAATGCATTTTTCTCTTTCTCTTTGTCATTTTGTATACTACTGTCTTCTGACCTTTGGTGTAGAGCTTTGAAACAGTTATTAGCTTAGCACCAGTCAAAATGTACCAAGTTGAAACTTGTCCAGGTGGGTGTGGCTTGAGTTTGGCTGCTTGCTCCACCTTTTCCTGCTGAAGCCCTTGTACATGGACCCACTGTGCCACTCTGGCAAGATAATCTACTCCTGGACCAACTAGGGGTGGTCTTTCCTGTAGCTTCTCTGCAGGAAGTTCTGCTACAGGGTTCCACACTTGGCCTGTCTGATGGAGGAAGTTCCACACACAGCCTGCTCTGGATGCTTGGGTGCTGGCTGGAATGAAGATCTGGAGGGCCCCAGGCTGCCCCATTCACATGCTGGGCTTGTGCGCTGGCTGAAATGAAGAGTCAATGGGCCCAGGCTATCCCCTTCACACCAAACTGACCTACATTTTACAGGTTGATATGGTCATTTGAATATAGATTAAATGATGTGCTAGTTGCAGGTGTAGAAAAAGCAGGGGCTGGAAACCAGTTGGAGAATAGTGAACATGTGTTTTAGGTGGTCAAGGGAATACTCTGGGCTGAATTATACTCTTCCAAGTTCATATATTGAAGCTTTAATTCTCAAGGTGACTTTCAGGGCAGTGCCTGGGAAGAGAGACAGAGGTTAAATGAAGTTATGAGGCTGGGGCCATGACACCATAGGATTCGTGTCCTTAAAAAAGGATGAGACAGCAGACTTCTCTATCATATGAAGACAATAGAAGATGAGCACCTGTAACCCCAGAAGGCTGTTCTCATTGGAAGCTGTGTTGACATCCTGATCTGCAACTTCCTGCCCCCAGAGCCCTGAGAAAATAAAATCCTGTCATTTAAGTCACCCAGCACAAGCAGGCAAACATATAAACTTTTACCTTGGTGAGAAGATGACAGAAAATAATAAAGACTGTGAACTTTGTTGACATCCTAATGTTCTCTAAGGTAAAATAAAACAGGGTGAAAAGTTTTGCTGCTTGCTAACTATTTGAATCCATTAAAGAAACTCAAGCTGCAATGAACATTTCACAAAAGAATGAAATCAAAGTCATAAGCCTCTGTGAGACTTGATAACTATATCTAATGGAATGTAAGCAAAATTGTAAGTGCTCAGTGTCCCTGATTTTCTTAT
Organism: Ctenomys sociabilis; assembly: GCA_004027165.1. Classification (NCBI taxonomy): domain Eukaryota; kingdom Metazoa; phylum Chordata; class Mammalia; order Rodentia; family Ctenomyidae; genus Ctenomys; species Ctenomys sociabilis. Next base: position 8,887 of record PVKA01005464.1, read on the forward strand.
TTATGTCCCCCTATTCTTTGGAAACTGTGAATTTTAGTTGAAGAATAAGGTAGGTTAGATTCCCTCTGCCAACAATGGGGAAACCTGAAGGACAAAGGGTCATGGGGCTCACAAGGTAATTTTGTTGTTGAGCTCTGCCTGCCCAGTTACAAACCAAACCACACCCCTTTGAGATGCCTTCCAGGACATAGGGACATTACCACTTAATTTTTTTTTTCTTTTGGTGATGGCAGGGCTCGAACTCAGGACTTTATGCTTTCTGGACCAGCACTTATTTCAATGAGCCATGTCCCTGGCCCCAACAGTTAATTCTTGGTGGCAGCATGCAAACTTTTATCATGAGTAGAAGTCGAGAATAAACTATCAGATTTTAAAACGGGAGCTTTATCATTTCTTGGCCTTTTGGCTAAGATCAAGTGTAGTATCTGTTCTTATCAGTTTAAAACAGGAGCTTTGCTTCCATTTATTGTTGCCTTCTAATGGAAAAGAGTGGTGGTATCTAGGGCAATCATTAAATTCTGAGTTGTTGAGGGCTGGGGAGATGGCTTAGTAGAATAAAGGCTTGCCTGGAAAGTGCAAGGGCCTGAGTTCAATCCCTGGTTCTGCAGGAGGGGAAAATTCTGAGTTGTTATTTTATTTCTGTTTTGGACACATATGTTTATGCATAATCCAGTTTGTATAGTTTATATTAATATTCTTTCTCTCCTCATGAACATACTAACATAAGGGAAAGAAATAAGCCTCAGATGCTGCTAGACATGATAGAAAGTTGAGCTCTTCTATGATTAAAATTCAGCCTAGAATAATCGATAATCCAGAGTGAATTTAATTTGCATGTAGGAAATTTGTTATACATAAAGCTTGTAGCTACTCGTGACCCAACTTTTCCATTTTTATTTACCCAGTGAGCCATGCATAAGCATCGTTTCAGCTTTCTTGAGGTTACCCTGGGAAATGGCCATTGTTTTTCCCCTGGATCCTGGTCATCAGGAAACCTCAGAGAGTGCCAGGTTCTGCTCATGTCTTGTTTATTGGACCTTTGTCTCTGACTCTTTCTGTGTAATATCACAGCCTAATGCCTGTCAATATTTAAATTGCAGCCTCTGGAAAGAGCTCCAGTTCCTTGTCCTCTTACTGAGAAAATATTTTTGTGGCCCCAGCTCTTTATGTGACCTCTGTGCCCTGATATTTTGAAGAAAGATTGGATGGCATATATTGGCTGTGATGATGAAGGTTACTAAAAATGACAAATACCTGACCCTTTAATAAGATTTAAAACACGTTTATTGAGCTGTGAGGTTGTCAGTAGTAATGAGATTTTATTCTCATTTTCTAGCATCTCTTTTAATTTATAGCAGTGTTGGAAAAAAATTGTTTTTAAGGGCCACCAAAATATGATTCATGGCTTTTGCTCACGGATATCTTAAGCTCATTAGAAAATTATGAAGATGCATAATGCCCAGGGTAAACTTAAGACTCATAAAACATTTTGCTTAAGGTGAAATTGATTTCAAATGTGCTGGGGGAAGTGAATATTAGTTAGCCCTAGATTAATTTCGTTTTGCTTCAAGTCTGAATTGTATGGGGGTAAGGTAGTTCTTTACATTAAAGAAGGCATAATTAAAAGTGCAATAAATTGAAGGAATTACTCAATTTGATGTGATTTCTGTGCAGTCTGGTCTCACTGTCTGGTTCTGTTATGGCACTGTCAATGAGTGGTGACGACTGGGTGCTGATTTTCAACTGTATTATTCTTCACTATAATCACCCTTTATTATAGTACTTATCTGCAAGGGTACATTGATCAGAAAATGCCATTAATTACGCTGTTAATGGTCACAAGTGAGAGGATTATGCTAGAATGAATAGAGAATGAGCTGCAAGCACCTTTGAGATGGCATGTAGCTGTAGTAATGGTACCAGGGACAATGCTGAACCTGTAGACAAAGCCACTAGCCTGAAGCCAGCAGGCAGTGTGTATTATTGACCTGTCCCTTACTTGGAAAACTGCAGGAGCCTGAAGCCTAATATTAACTGATGATATTCAGAACTTTTATGGCAGGCAAGGCTTGGGAAATTTCGTCCTCTGGTGATGCACAGAGATGAAGCTGTTTCTAAATGACATGATTTGATTCTATGTCAGGTTCTGATCATTTCTTTTCTGCTCTGAAGAGAAACAAAGTTTGAAATACAAATCCAAATTGTTTTACACTATAATGCAAAATAGAGTGAAGAATAATGATTTTTAGATAAACTGCTTCCAAATATTTTTGAGATTTTTACTTCTATGAATACTCATATACTTTAGAATCATTATAATGCTTATTGATAGTCAGCTATGTCATCCATTAAAATTATGTTATCAATCTTGAAGCATTTAATGCTACCCTTATTGATACGGAAATCATATTTCTATTATTTTAATCCATATTTAAAGTCTGTAAAAATTATCAATTTTACAAATTGTATCATATTGTGGCTCAAGTTGCATAGTGTTTAAATGCTTTAGAATGTAAAAGTTGGATAAAGTAGAAATGTTTTAATTTTGAACTGACTTTAATGAAGAAATTATGAGAACAAAATCATAAGATGGGATGATTATGGATCATTCACTAGAGAAATTAATGTAAAAATTGGTATTCATGTTTGAAATAGAAAGAGAGAAGAAAAGCAGGCTGGAGAATTTTAAGAGGAATGGAATGACTTTGCTCCTCCCTTCAATTGCCCTGCTGGCATGAACAAGTTAGCACATTTGGAATTAGTTTTTAGGTCAGTTAGAAGCAGCATCTATTGGAAGAGTCAACTGTACAAAATGAACAACTTAAGAAGTGAGTAACTTAAAATGCTGATCCACTTAAATAACCCTATTCGTCACCAATCTCTTCATTGAACGTAAAGAAAAACTAAAAATGATCTTGCTATTCCAGTGAGGTTTTTAAAGCAAATACCTCAGTTTTCTAACTCATTCCATTGTAGTTTTCTATGATCAACTTTGAATTTATTCTGTTTTTCAGTTTTTATGAACGTACTGCTTATTTTTGGCATGCAGGGCCAATGCTTTTGTCTGCTGTGGATGTCTCCTGTAGATGTCCAAATGTAGGACAAATTAACATTTAGCATACCTATTAATGGGAAATTAAAATACTATTACATTTCTTCTGAATGATTTCTTTTAGTACAAAGATATATTTAATTAGGCACTTAAAAATGAAGTGTTCCTTGAAATTTGGAGGTAATTTTATTATTTCTATAATTCTCTTGCCAAATTAATTAGATATTGTGTGCCAAATGTGTAGTTAAAATCAGCAGAATTAATGTAAATGACATTTTGTATGTAAAATTAAATTGGGGAGTTTTAGAGATTTCTTAATTTAATCTGAAAGGCAATTGTGAAAATAGTCCCTTATGTTGAAATTAAAGATGTTATTTAAAATTAATTCTAAAGCTAAAGGACAAGCATTACTTCAGATTAAATGCTAAAGGACAAAGATTAATGGTGAAAAATCTTTAATTAGTAGGAAGGAATTGAGTGGAAAATTATTAACTTGTACCTTCATAAATCTTTAATACTAATTGATTAGTGCATTATATTTAAAGATATAATCACCGGAGTGTAAATAAGCAGTGTAACCTTTCTTAATCATGGCCTAAAATATTCTCCCAGACATTTGCAAGAAACATCTTTCTGGACTAGTTAATATATGGACCTGTTTTATTAGGGAAACCTAATTCCTACAAATTTTGGAAATGCTTCCTAAATTTCCACTATCATTATGTCTCTGTATCCTACAAACATTACACTATTTCAGCAACACTGAATTTACCTCTCTCAATAAAAATGTTTCTCAGCTCATTAATTATTTAAAAATATCCATAAGAATCTATTTTTAATCTCATAATAACTACATTTCCTCAAACTATCAATATCAGTTCATTTTCATGAAGGTTAAATGTGGGCATTTAAAATCTACTTTATTAATAAATATAACCAAAGATAGTGTTTTTTTCTTCAGCAGTGATGGAGATGGCCTGAAACTAAATAGGAACTAGAAAGATGAAATAATTTCTATTAGCATATAAGGATTAAAGAAAGGTTATTCATTGGACTTGCTCTTGGACGAATCACTGTCTAAGAGAAGCATTTTGATCAAACAATTTTGACTTAACAATTTTAATAACTGTTGCTAGCCCAAGGTCATGAAAATAATAAAAAAAAGTTCCTCGTGTTCTGGGCATGAGATAAGAACAAACGTGTTGTCTTCAGAAGACAGGTAGCAAGGGAGGAGGAGGAGAGAGAACTTTCTGAGTGTTGCACCTTACTACATGGCTGGTTCTTGTGATCCCTACAAATGCTTGATGCCACTGTGTCCATGTAGAAGCTTGCCAAGTTGCTGAATTTTACATCTGTTGACCTAAAGTCCTACATAGGACTGATATAAGGTCAGAAAGAGACCGAAGCCAGGGGCATTATATCAGCACACTAATGAAAAATAACCAAGTCAGAGTCTTTAGGAACTGTGAATGAGATTGAGGAAGAAATCCCTTGTTGGTCAGCCTGGGCTGCAGTAAAAAAATACTGCACACTGAAGAGCTTACATGGAGGCATTTGCTTTTTGCAGTTCTGGAGGTTGGCAAGGGCAAGATCACGGGGAAGCTGACTGTGCTCCTGGGGAGAGGTGTCTTGCAGGGGGATTTCTTCACATTGGTGGCCCCGAGTAGCCAATTTCTGCATGTTTATGAGAGTTCCACTCTTCAGACCTAATTCCATTCCCAGCCCCACTCCAAATGTGATCACAGTGAAGATGAGGGATTCAATGCTTGAAATCTGAAGGGGGAAACATATTAAGTCCCTAGCAGAAACACAGTTTAAAAGACATGGAAAAAAGTTGATTTTATTCTATTGTGTAGAACTAAACTTGGTGATGCAGTATTCTTAAAATATGTTTTTGGAAATTTTTTTTGAGGAAACAGGGATTGAACTCAGGCCCTTGAGCTTGCCAGGGAAGTGCTTGTTCTACTGAGCCATCTTCCTGGCCCCTGAAGCATTCCTAGCTTTTTTTTTTTTTTTGGTGGAACCAGGGGTTGAACTCAGGTCCTTATGCTTACCAGGCAAGCGCATGTTCTGAGCTATCTTCCCAGACCCAGGGAAAAATAAAATTGAGAGGTCATTTTCAATAAAAATGTGATCATCTTATTGGCCCAAATTTTGTCATTTTTTAGATTTTGGAATTGTTACACAAAGTTCACCCATATTAGCAATCATTTCTTAGAAAACATTCATTCCACCATTACTGAACGTGTTAAAATTGATTCCAAACTATAATGCTGAGTGTGTGGATTTGAGCTTAATATAGAATATCCTAAGGATAAGTAAAAGTAGTATTGTTATTTCAGTGTCTTTATGAGGAAATATTGTAAAGTGGACAATATTAAGGAATTATTGCTTGCTGCTGGATAACTCAGCACAGTACTACCATAGTAACCTAATATTTTGGACAGAAGTGTACATGAAGAAGGTAGCCACAAGTTAGCTTGTTACTGCAGCATTTTTTCTTTCTTTCTTTTGAACCAGGGATTGAATTTAGGCTCTTGCGCATCCCAGGGAAGCGCTTATTCCACTGAGCTATCTCCCCAGCCCCTGTAGCTATTGTTTCTTGGAACATAATTAAGCTATATTTCCGAAACTTGATAACTTAGCTATGTCCATGGGACTAAATTCTAGCTAACAGAATGTGAACTGACTTATGCTTTCTATTTTCCAGCCTGACGCATAAAAAACACTCATGTGGAATCTTAGATACTGCTTTTGCTTTATGTTGCCTGGACAGTATGAAAATGGTGACCTGGAAAGCCACATGTGGAAGGGAGAGGGGACATTTACAATCAATTTACCATAGTTTGGGAGTAATTCTTTTAAAAATTATGTAAGAAAGTGAAAAGCTTCCATTGCCTTCTGTTTCTTTTCTCTGAGAAATTACAGTAAAGGTTGAAAGAGCTTTCTCATTGAATTTGGGTAATTTGACATTTATACAGTTCCTGGGGCTTGCTCAGAGACAAAGATAACAGATTATAAAGGATTTCACAATGAGTAGGGGGTGAGGAATTGAGAAATGTTATGGGGAAAGGAAGGTGGCAAGCAATCCTGGGGCTGTAATATTAGTGGGACTCACGGAAAGCTGGAGAAGGCTTGGCATGTACATAGTAAGTGACAGGAAGTTTAATCATAGAGAAGAACAAAGAAATGTCATATTTAAACCAATATATGGAGTCATAAGAATTTAAATTATATTATTTACTTTAACAATTGTAGCAACAACCAAAACTGTGTGATCTTAGACAAGATATTTTACTGCGCTGATCACTGTTCTTCTCCATAATTATGTGCTTGACAACGTCTATATGGCTTATAACAGAAATTAAATAATGGGTGTATATATGACCCTTACCATATAAGCCCTTAATAAACGGCAGCTATTGCTATGATGTATGGATATTTCTGTTATTAAAAACCTCCATAAGTAAGGAAGTTTTATTTTGACTTTTGTTCATTTTTTATATGTAAGATACTTTCTTGGACATTAATTTGGATCAAACTATTTGTGAGCTTTGGTGCTAAAACTACCTGCACTGTCTGGAATCTCTATTTTTCTTCACTCTTGTGTTCTGTAACTCTAGGGGATTGCTCTATCCTAAAGGGATAAGGGACAGAATGAATTCCATGTTTAGTTGCAGTTAATTGAGAAGGTACTTCAGAAAAAGGTATGATGAGAAGAATTTTAAAAAATCAAGGTATTGTGGGAAGAGCAAGAAATGAACTGTAGGGCAGTCGGTGCAGTCAGGGCTGCACGAGGAAAGACATAGAGGTAAAAATGAGCAAATCCCATGTGGGAGATGCCCGGCAGATGCTGCTGATGGGAGCAGTGAGGCTCTGGTGAAAGGTAACGAGAAAGGAAGGTGGCAAGCAGTCCTGGGGGTGTAATATTATTGGAAATGGCTGCAGTCTGGAGAAGGCTTGGCACGTGCATAGTAAGTGACAGTGAAGCCTGGGAGATCGCTGAGCTCGCAAAACACTTGAAGGAAATGAAGTTCGAGGGAAATCGCTAGAGTGCTAGTGAGATGGACCTGCTCAGGAGTCATCATCACTGCTTAAGCTGATGAACACCTTGGCAGGGATGACTGGAAAGTGAAAAAGGTAGCTCAGAAGGCCGTCATTTTACTATCGGTAGCAGTCTGTGAAAGAAGAGCTAAAAGAGCAACAGGGAGTAACTCCAACTTGATTACTTACACTCCTGAGGAAAGATGATAGCACAGTGAGTCATAAGGTGCTTTGAGAGAAGGTAGGGCACAGGCAATGGAAGAGAACAGAAATGTTTTACTAGGGTTGGGGGAAAATGGCCAATGTGTGTGTGTGTGTGTGTGTGTGTGTGTGTGTGTGTGTGTGATATTTTAATTGCAATAGCAAAAAACTAGGATGTAGCAATAAAATATGAACTCAGAGAAGGACAAATAACAGTAAGAAGGAATATTTCTTTTAGAAAACACTACATATTGCAAGCATGAGCAACTTTAGGTCACATAAACTTTTTAAGTATTCGGGCTTGAACCCAGGACCTTGGTGCTGAGCTACGTCTCCAGCTCATTTTATTCTTAAATTTTTTTGGTGGTACCAAGGATCAAACTCCAGACTTTGCACTTGCCAAGCAAGCACTTATTCCACTGAGCTGTCTCCCCAGCCCCCCATTTTATTTTTTAAAAGTTTGAGGTAGGGTCTTGCTAAGTTGCCAAGTTGCCCAGACATAGCTTGAACTTTAGTTTCTCAGATTGATGGGATCATAGGCAGGCACCACTAACACCTCAGCCACCTACTGCGTTTGTGAGTTTTGGATATGAATATAAAATAATGTGCCAAAGAGAGAGCGCATGGCTATGTGATCCTGGGATTCATGTGGATAATATAACTCTTGGCCTTTCTGTAGCATCCTCACAAGTCCTCTAGAACTTGGAGTAGCAGGATGAAATTTCTCAGACTCTTCGTGCTAAGGGAGACACCTCAGAAGTCCCAGCAGCCTGTCTGCATATTAGAAATACGAGAGGATGCAGGATTTTTGAGGAGATGTTTGGAGCATGGGTTGTGATGAGCGTGTCTAGTGACTGGTACGTGGTGCATGCTCAGCTGGTGGTACTGTGTTCCACTGTTTGCATGCAGCTGTATTTTATAGGCATAACTTAAACATGGTGACCTTTGCAATCTATGCAAAGGAGCATTCAGTACTGGAGGTGACATTTCTTTTTCTTATAAAAAGCTCCTGTGAATATCTTCACCTGCAATGCCTTTCCCAACTTTCTCTGTGAATAAAGAGAGTAAGACAATGCTGTTTCAAATTTGATCAGCTTACAGAATTATTGTTATCTGTAACACCTTTAAGGTTCCTTCAACTATGAGGCAAAGTATAAGTTAGCAAGGAAAATATAGTTTATTGATGACAACAGAGAGGTTTCAACAGCTGAGAACCATCTGGGTTTTAGTTTTGGCTTTATAAGTGTTCAATTTTAAAAGTATTGACAAAACTTCCTAAAAATGAATATCAAGTCTCTGTCATAAAGAATGTTTTTGAACTGATTTCCTATGTAACATATATACAGTATTTTATGAGTGTATTTAGTTGTGTGGTCATGGCTGCCTCTATCTCCTACACCAATTCAAAACATTTACTTTCATAGTCAGCTTTATAGTGGGGAAGAGCCATAACAAGCATCATGGTTCCAGAATGGGTGAATATGCTTTAGGAGGACAAACCACAATGGTTTTATAAGGTTGCCTTGGCAATGGATGCCACTCAATAGTAAGATTCACTGAAGTTTGGATTACTCCTTGTAAAGATACTCAGGAAGGAGATCCTCCCAGTACAGCTTCAGAAAGTGACAAGAACATGGGACATGTGTGTTCCTAATAAGGAGGAGTGTTTAGAGTAGGACTACTGGAGATGTGTCTTTTACTGTAATTTTTAAATGTAAATATTTACCACACATTTTCATCATCCTTTGTACACTGGCTGATTTTGAAGAAATTGATTAAGAGTCTTTTCAGGAAGCTAACAACATCTCATACCTTCTGGAAAGTTGATGTACTTTGACCATTAAACATTACATGGCAACCTAAATGGATTAAGAAATACCCACCTAATCTGGTGAAGCATAGTTCTAGGTGAATCTGTGGATGGTTGACAGGGAATCAAATGGAAGGAGTAGATGTGGGTGGTACCAACCAATAGGATTGTAGCCTGCATGGAATGAAAAAGGGAAGAAGGAAGTGTGTCCATCTCTGAAGAATATCAGTCTTCACCATCACCTTTGAGCATCAGTTAGTTTTGTTCAGCTCCTAATGCCAACTCCCACTGGTGACCCTGCAGTGAATCTGGGCCTATCTGTGGACTGGATCTGCAACTCCAATCCCTCTTATTCTTTGGCTTTCATCTTCTGGGGCTGAGCAGCCACTGCATCCTCCAGTTATCCAGCACACAGATGGGCATTGTGGATTATTATTATTTTTTTTTTTTTATCATTCTAAAGAGAATACAAAATACGAAAACCAAAACAAAAAAAAAACCCCTCTCCAAACAAAAAAAGAAACCCAAAAAACAAACAAAACAAAACCAAAAACAAACAAACAAACAAACAAACAAAAAAAAAAAACCCAAAACCACAAAGCAATAGAAATGATACAGGACTTCACCAAACACAACAATAGGAACTTGACGACAGTTGCTATATTGCATCATGTTGTCTGCGAATTATCTGTTCAGAGGACCGGATATAAGCATGCAAAATTGATAAGAAAAAAGCTCTAAGAAATTTAAAAAGACAAAGAAAAAACTTAAGCACTAACTGCTTCTTTGTGTAGATCAACAGAAATCAGCAGTAAAATTATCCAAGCCCTCCTGAGCATGGGTCTTATGGACAGCCATTGTGGACTCTCCTGCCTCTGATCTGCTAGCCTGCCTGATAAACCCCCTTCAAAATTACATATATATTTTTCTGTCAATCCTCTTCCTCTAGAGAACTCTAACCAGTATCGGTTTTGATAACAAAAGTGGAGTTTGGGTGGAACCTCAACTCCACTGACTACTGGGTTTACCCAGTGGATTGGTAGAATAGTCCACTTGGATGGCTCTGGATGGGTCATGGATGGATGGCTTTGGGGTCTGCTCTGCTCCCTGGATGCTATGAACTAAGCTGCTTTTCTCTTCTGCACTCTTTCACCATGATGTCTTTTCCTCCAGCCAGCTGGTCATGGACTGAAACTGAGCAGCTTGTCTCTTCGTTTAGGCTGTGCTGGGTTTTATGTTCTAGTGAGGAGACAATTAGCTAATACATAAACTGAAAAAGAAAGAGTGGACAAAAATCTGCCCAGAGATATCTCAGGAAAATGTTCTTTGATTTAACCTTTGTTCTTGGAGTCTGTTGAGAGTGTGGGGAGGAGAAATTAAAGATTTTTAGATAGTAATTTTTTATTCTTTCCATATTTGTCATGGAAACAAGGAAAGCAAGAGTCCCAATTTCTGTACCATGACTTTTAAAAGAGCAAGTGGCAGAATGCCCAGCTAAGAAAGAACTCTATTAGTAGCTAATGAAAACGAGTCTCTGAAGAAAGTTTGTTTGGGAAACACAAGACTGAATGGTTTTCATCAGGACAGAGTTTCTCTCTGTCTCTTCACACAGCCTTTTTGGTGTTGGCTCCATTCATTAGTATGCCCTGGCTGAATGGCACAGTGTCAGACTCTCACCTGATCAGCCCACACCAAGTTCTGGGTCTAGCATTGCTGAGAGAAGACTGTGACAGCTCAGCTCGTGTGCTCTTTCCTGAATTTATCTCTGTCTCCAGGGAAAGGATGTGGCCTAATGGGTCAGGCCTGATGCCTCCCCTGCAACTAGAATTGAACTTGGCTCCACAACAACCTGGTCTGTTAGTGAAGGGTGAGTCCCCAGATGGAGAGGAGACTTTGCTGCTTGCAATGTAGGAAGGATTAATTTTGGGAAAACAGAAGTCTATTTGTTATTCTTTTCCTGAACTATTTCCTCCTAAAAAGTGTGCTTAGAGAGGGACTTAATATTTCACAAGACCTATGCACCTGAGTAATAAGATTACATAATCATATTTATTACTTTCCATGCCTGGGGCTAAACTCCCAACACCCACAACTTAAAGGAGGAGAGGTTCATTTGCCTCATAGTTTCAGTCTGTGTTGGCTGACTCTGGGACAGAAGGAGCACAGTGGGCAAGATCTGGGAGAAGAAGCCAAGAGGAAGGAAGGAGCTGGGGATCAGAATATTCCCTTCCCAGTCAGTTTCACCTGCCTCATCCAGCTAGACCCCGCTTCTTAAGGGAGATGAACTCCTGAACTTATCCATAGATGAACCCAGTAATAACTATATAGTCCCTATGATCCAATCACTTTTCTGACACCTTTTGAGGACATCTTATTTCTACACCATAATGGTCATAAGGAACAGTGTCTACCAACTTTTTCAAATGTACTTTAAAAAGTTAAATCCATTGTTAGATTTACTGGTACACCACACATCATGTATCTTTTGTACTTAGAATTACTGTTGGAAATGTGTGTTTATAAATCTTTACAACTGTCATGAAAAGACCAATAGAGATTGTTTGAAACTTTGGAAATGCTTTGAGTAACTAGGCATGGTCTTGCATTAAATTTGGTAGCAGAATTTTGAGAAATGCAGATGGAACAACAGAATTCAGTGAAGGAAAAAAGAGGAAATTACAATAGATGTTGAAGTTTTGCAATCCATTATTTATGAATGTAGTCTTATCTTAAGAATCCAACTATTAAAAATGTATCTCATATCTAAAGAATATTGTGCATTATTTCTTAATAAAAGCATATAGCCAAGAAAGGAAATTATAGATTCTGCTGACAATCTATTTATTCTTTAGAGTTTACTACTTCAAATAAAAATATGGAACTGTCAGTGTTTCATCTTTTTTTTTTTTTTTTTTTTTAGCTTTTCAAGAGTTCTGGATCAGACTTCAATCTCTTCTGTGGGTGAGGTCTGTTTTGTAAACAATTGGCATTGCATTGCAGACAGCTCAGACAGATTTACAGAGAAGAAAGAATAGAAAATCACTAGCAAACTCTACATGCCCCAAAAGTGTGAAATATATTTCAAGGGCATTTTGGAATAAGTGTTGCTCTTTATCTGGTCATCTGAATTAGGATCAATGCATATAAAGCATATGTCATGTACATATATATTGTACTTGTTAATGCTTGAATTATTAGGATATATAATTTCTACATGGTGCTGTGAGGTATGAAGTAGTCCTAATATGCCACACCTCTTCTATTTAAATGATCAGTTTTACTCTTCTTCCCTGCAAAAAAATATTATTCAATTGAGCTAGGCCTACTTAATTCTCATCTGTTGTGTAGATATCACCTGGAAACATTGTGTCATCTCCCATGAAATAACTTGGAGTTGATAATTTTCCCCAATAACTGTGCCCCAAACTTACAGTTCTTTTGTCAAGGGCAGCTGGGTCAAAGTGAAGTTGATTGAAAGTGATGGTAATGTGGCATCATAGTGCAAAAACAGCATTGTGTTGCCTCCGAGCGAGACAAGACAAGGGAGATGAGAGTGCCCCTTTGGAAAACACTCAAATAGGTATTCAAGAATGGCCAGCTACTTTTTGAAATGAGAGAATAAACATCTTGTATGTGTGAGACTGTAGTTAACATAGCCTGCTGCTCATTTCCTTTCCCAAGCTGGCCCAGGAAAATCCATGTGTTGCTCATTTATGCCTCTGTACAACTGCTGTCAGAATGCCTAACAAGTTTCTATGGAGTGTCAGCTACATACAGTACATGAATTAGGCCAGGCCAGTAGAAAATAGTAGGATGATTCATAGTCTCAAAGGGCCATGCACAAAGTTGGGGAAATGGAAAATGTACAAACGTATTATATTACTTATATTAATGCTAAGTACCTAATATATTAGTTAAATATCTAATTAACAGTATAGATCAAGGTTCAACACTTGTTTTTTCTTTAAAGGCCAGCTAGTAAATATGTTATGCTTTGTGAGCCATGAGACATCTACTGCAAATATTCAAATTTACCATTGAAAGAGGAAAGCAACTATTGAGGGTGGTTATGTGCCAATAAGAAATTGGTGGCATTAGAATTTGAAATTCACACAACGTTCATGAGGTTATATTCTTCACTTGAGGTTTTCAACAATTTAAAAATGTAAAGCCTATTCTTAGCTTGGAAGCTATATGTATACAAAAATAGCAGTTGCTAGTCTGGGTGTGGTGGTGCGTGCCTGCAATCCCAGTGCCTGGGAAGCTGAAAACAGGAGAATCACTACAAGTCCAATCTGTGTAGTGAGACCCTGAAAACCCTGTAGACGCTGTTCTAAATGCATAGAAAAATAACAGTTGGCTAAATTTGGCCTCTGGCTCATGGTTTGATGACTCAACATGGTGTAGACACTAAGTGATGAAGTTTATTGGACTAGAAGCATGTAGTGTATTCATGCCTCAAGCTGCTTCTTTTGGAGGGAAGTCAAATATACAAGGAAATACACTCGATTTTAAGATAAGAAGGTTTAGCTTCTAATGTTTGTAATTTAAAAATTGTTTATTTCATTATTTCCATTGGAAACCTAGCTGGTTATGGGTGAAGCTCAGATGTTTGTTTTTGTGTTTTTTGGAGGAATGTTTAGTTGGGTTATGCTGAAGAGTTTTATGTAAGACAGCAGTGAACAAGCCATTGAAAGGGTGAATGAGAACCAGAAACTCATATGCTGGGCAGAATAAGATGTGTTTTGGCAGAGAGGTGCCAGGTGGTTTGGCAACAAGACAGCAGTCTGATCAGAGTTGTAGTTTAGAGTTTCTAGCAGTGGGTTTAACAGGAAGCAGGGTAAGGGAACAAAGATAACTGACCTTCTCTTTTATGTTAGATACATTTTAGAGATTTGTTAAGTCATTTATCCAGGAGTGGAGAGAAGGGAAAAGTTAATTTATAAAGCCTTGCAGCAACAAGAAAAGAAGAAAAAGGTTCCAAAAATTTTGCTTCATATAATCTTTTTAAAAAAATTTTTATTCATTAAAATGAGAAAAAAATAGCAAGAAATAGTTTCAAGACAGGTTAGTAGGACAGTTACAATAATTAATGCATGGCACATTGTTTTCTTCATGGTAGTTATTCAGAGGACAAGATGAAGACACGATTATCTTGTCTAAATAATATTAGTACAAACCCTTCTTCTCATTGAACTCAGAGAAAGTGGCTGTATATCTATCCTATCTTTTATACACACACACATATATATTTTCACAATAAAGTGGTCCTTTATTTATAGCCTCCTTTTTGTTTTGTTTTATCAAAGATGGTTGTACCACTACAGTTAGAGAAGCTGTATTTGAAGACGTCTTTAAAAGACTTCTTCATACTTGATGCCAGTCCAAAGATTGTAGGTACTTGAATTTTTAAAATATTTGTATGCATTGAAATGAGAAAAAAGATAAAATAGCAATGAAATAGTTTCAAGACAGGTTAGTAGGACAGTTACAATAATTAATACATGGCACATTGTTTTCTTCATTGCTTCATATTATTTGTATGTGGAAAATAAAGGAAATGAAAGAATCAATGCTAACTTAAGATCAGGTGAATAAAACAGAGATTAACAGAGTCAGGAGGAATTGTGTTTTAGAAAGAAGCTTTCTTTGACAGAGATAGCCATGCAAATTATAGGACGCCAACAGTCTTGAGACCCAAGAAACTGAGCTGAAAATGCACAACTCATTAAAGACTGTCTGAAAATTTTTCTAAACATGGTTATGATATAGGAGAGATACAACTTCTGACATGTTATATGTCAACTGTATTGAGGTCATTGTCCCAGAACATCAAGGAATGAAGTCACAAACCATAGGAGGAAGTCACGAGAGCTTTATTGGAAATAAAGAGGAGAGATTGGCTCCTGAATTTCCAAGAGGAATCCCAAATGGACTGGCCATTGAGGCTTTGTCAGGGATAACTTATAGTGTGAGTTAATCAACCTATAGAATTACAAGTACAGCCACTTAATTAATGTTAATACAATAGGAAAGCAAGTCATGTAGCAAGAATATAAGGAAAAAACAGAGGCACTTTGGGGAAGAGATGCTCTGGACACACTCCTGAGCACCTGATTCCTATCTGGACTTTCTGGACCAGGTGCTAATTACAGTAAAATCTCAAGTTATTGTTTATCTCTTAGGAAGAATACAGGCCCGGTTATTGCATCTTTATCATGAGAAAATGCCTCCAGCTATAATTCTTATGGCCTTTTCACTGAATTGCTTGAGACTCTAGTCCCTCAATGACTGTATATTATTTTCTATGTAACTTAGCTGGCTATAATAGTCACTACACGATTTCAATTATTGATCCTGATATAGGATGGAAGAAATAAAGATAGAAAGAAAAAAAAATTAAAATTGCTCTTGTAAGAAAACTGCAGCTTCAGAACACAAAGTTAGATAAGGTTACAATGTCTTCTTTGTATTTATAGGACACTTGCTAAAAATTCTTAGGAATATATATATGAGGCAGGGTCTCACTGTGTATTCCAGGCTGGAGTGGCACTCAAGGTGATCCTCTTGCCTCAGTCCTTAAATGCTGGGATTTTCAGTTTGCACCACCACATCAGGCTTCTTAATCTTACAGAATGTTTTCTCTAGTACTGTGAGATATGCTAATGGAACTGGGAGAGACCTAGAACAGTGAGAACAACTCTTGGCAATAAAGGCTGGGCAGGAGGTATCACAATCCCTGACTTGAAAGTACACCACAGAGGTACTATGATCAAAACAGAATGATTCTGGCAAAAAACACACCTGAAGATCAGTGGAACAGATTAAAAGATGCAGAAACAATTCCAAATACACTCCTTTATCTTATGTTTGATAAAGGAGCCAAACACATTCAATATAATAAATATAGCCTCTTTAATAAAGGGTGCTGGTATAACTGGATTTCTACATGCCAAAGACTAAAACTAGATTCATGTCATTCCCCATGATCTACAATAAAGTTAAAATGGATCAAAATCTGAATATTAAAACAGGAACACTAAATCTGCCAGAGAGAATAGGCAGAATTCTTGTACACATAGTGTAGGCAAAGATTTCATGAGCAACACTCTGACTGATCAGATGGAAAATAACACAAAGAACCAATAATGGAGATTTTATCCTATTAAAAAGCTCCTGCACAGCAAAAGAAATCAGAAACATGGTGGAAAGATAACCAATACAGTCCCACAGACAAATGACATATATCTAGAACATATAAATAATTGTAAAAAAAAAAAAAACTAGTGTTCCCAAATTTGAAGACCCAATCCAAAAATGGGAAGCTGAGATGAATGTACACCTCTCAGATAAAGACATACAAATGAGAAATAAATATATAAAAAAAGTTCAGCATCACCAGCTACTCAAGACATGCAAATTCAAATAATGCTGAGATTCCATCTTACTCCAGGAAGGATGCCTATCATCAAGAAATCAACCAATAACATATGCTGGAGGAGCTACGGGGAAAAAGAACCCTTTTCCACCACTAGTGCAACCACTTTGGAAATCAGTGTGGTTATTCCTCAAAAAACTAGAATTAGAGGTGCCATTTGGTCCAGCTATTCCCATTTTGAGTATGTTCCCAGAATAATTAAAAACATCATGCTACAGCAATGTATGCACACCCATGTCTATAGCAGTACAATTTGGAAAAAACCCAAATTAAGGAAGGAATGATTTAAAAAAATGTAGTTTTTAAAAATAAAATAGAGAATTATTCTGCCATGAAAAAGGGTGAGCTTGAGACATTTCTAAGTAAATGAATTCAACCTGAGACCATATTTTTAAGGGAAGTAAATTGCCTTCATATATGTACATATCACATTGTTTCTCTGCTGTGACAATGTGAAAGACTAAATAAGGTCCAAAATATATAAAAGATACTGTGAAATAGGAGGGAAGAAATTCTTCAAAAGGAAAGAGGGACTAGGGAAGGGCAAGAGGGAACCCAAAGAAGGGAAAAGAAAAGATCAATAAACATGGAAACAAAGTGTTGTAAATAGGGAAGAAGAGGGTCTGAAGGGAAAAAATACATAATGAACAATTACAAGTTCTCTTTGACAAATATGATTGTTACATATACCTAAAATGTACCAATCAACTTAATTAAAAGAAAAAAAGGTTTTAAAGATACAATAAACTAGGCACTGTGGCAAACACCCACAATCCTACCACTGAGCCAGGAGGATCACCATTAATTTGAGACCAGACTGTATTTCATAGTGAAACTTTGCATAAAACAGAAAAACAAAAACAAAAACAAACAATAAGCTTATAAATTGGGTCTGCACTATTTGTCTGTATATTGAGGATATACTTTCTTTTCCATACTGTTCTAGATTTACCAATTCCACAGACTTTCACGTTTAAGGAAACAGCACCATTAATTGCTTTGGAATCGTATCTTTAAACTTCAAACACATGCAAATGGTTTGTATCCTAACCTAGCCCAATAAGAGGTATCCTGACAGAAGCTAAGAATACACATTCTAGGTCATTGGCGTCAGGACACTCTGCGCGGATACATGAACACCTCTAGGCTCAGACCATGCTCTTCCTGTCTCTTGGGATCCTCACAGCATTTTCTTTGAGTATGCACCACCACTGCATGAGAAATCTGTTTATGTCTCTCGGTGATGCACCCTGATGCTTTCCCATGACAACCCAGAAATCACAGTGGGTAGGTGCTAGCTACAGTTCTCTGCTCTCTGGGGACCTCCTTGAAGCTTGTCTGGTGTCCGTCCATGCTTATGTGGGACTTGTTTCACTGGGAAGAGTATGGAAGAGCTTTGTTATATTTTGTGGATCAGCAAAAGTGTTTGATTAGTTAAAAATGTCATAGGAAAGATATGTTCGCACACTTGTGTCTATATACACACCCTTATACACACAAATTGTCATATTGAATTTAGTGCTTCCAGAAATGGGATAGATTGCAAACAGAAATTGTTTCAGTTCATATTTAAGCATGTTGAAGTCCATATGTTTAGCACCTTTGTTTAACATATGCCTCAAATATATTTTGCTTTTTTCCCCTTAACATTTGGTGTGAGAATAGTAAAATAAAGAAGTTAGGTCTCTGATTCAGAGATGCCTCACTGTTTTAATTAACTGAATTGTAGAACCTCTTCTTTTTATTCAAAATAGAAAATTCTTCAAGTGAATGAGATTTTAGGTCTCTTTAGTATTCCCCTTATGCTTCTTGTGGGGCTTGGTACTTGTAAGCCTGCATTCAGATGAGATTTTCCCAATTCCCACCTGTCTGCCAAGAGAGGCAGTGTTCTTACCTCAGCACCCAGGGTTGCCCTGGGCAAACACAGGATGTCTTAAAAGAGATAAGATGGAACAAGACTCTTGCAAGAGCCTGGACATCTAAAGACACCCAAACATTCATGCTGCATGCCCCAAGGACTTGGCCCACTGAGACAAACAACGTCCAGAGAACTCTGACCAGTGATGTTGACTAAGATCTTCCTGCCTTATGTCCCCTGACTTTTGTCAAATCCTTTCAAAAAGCCTGCTTGTCTTTGTTTCCCATAGGTGGGCCTTTCACTCCCTGTCTGCCTGTACCCAGGTGCAGTAAATTCCCCAAGCCCTGTTGTCTGGGCTGCTTTCTACCTTACAGTCTCACTAATGCACCAGTTCTCCTCCAAGTAGCTCTGCTGCTGTGAGCTTTGATTATCAATCTGCCAACCTGTTTACATTTTCCAACTTACAGAATTAGTAGCAATTTCTTGTGATGCTCATTTTCAAGGATTTGCCTTACTGGTATACAAGAAGCTGAAAAAGGTTGAATTTCTATCACAGTGCTGATGTTCTATGATTTCCAAAATACTCACACCACTTTTCTGGGCAAAGCCGAGTAAGCATTCCATACCACTCTACTTTTCTTTCCTGTTTTTTTCCTTTGCTTTTTTTTTTTTTATTTTTATTTTTCTCATATATTTTCTTTCCATGAAAGGCTCATTCCAGCCAAGTGAAGACGTGGAAAAAATGCTGCTTTACGTCATCCAGTTGGAAGTTTTAATCCGTTCTCACCATAGCTGTGCAGGATGGGGACAGAAGTCAGGAAGCGCTGCCTTAGTGCCCCTGCTAAAGCACAAAGGGGCCTTGCCTGGAGGCTTTGCTCAGAGTCTCCAGGGCATTGCCTCCTGAAGGCAAATAGTGAGTTCCTTACTTGTCAAATTATACAAATACCTCTCTGGCTGATTCATGCCTGGAACAACAAAGGAGAAGGAATCTTGAGGATTGGCCAGATAGCTCAGTGGACTAAAACACATACTTAGGCAGGCACAGGAAGGAGGGCTTCATCCTTGGTGTGCTGTGTCAGCCTTGGCCTCCGGGAGTGCTGAGAAGGTGAATGAGTCCTCGTGTGGTGGCTTGCACCTGTATTTCCAGTGCATGGGAAGATGAAAACAGAAAGATCGCTATAAGTCTGGTCTGTGTAGAGAGACCCTGTGATAAAAACATTAAAAAAGAAGAGGAGTTTTTTTTTTTTTTTTTTTTTTTTGGCAGAACCAGAGATTGTATTCAGGCCCTCGTGCTTGTAGGCAGCTGCTTATTCTACTGAGCCCTCTGCCCAGCCTCAGAAGAGTCTTGAAAATGTAGTTCTAGTTTCTTCCCCAGAATGTGGGACACAGTGCAAACAAGGGGACAATGACAAGGAATGGATACCACTCCCACACATTTTCTATGTCTATGTCAGGCCAGACAATATGAGTGGGGTGACTTCTGTCCTCCAGAGAGACTGTTGGGATAAGTTGACAATATGTTCATTTTCCAAGAAGGCAAGTTTTGCTCACATCTTGGAAAGGACAAGGGTAAGGCCATTACAGTCCTTTAACCAAATAGATTATTAATGCTAGCTTTTGTTATATCATAGATTATCTCATACTTGAATAGCTTCCATAGGAAGTCTTGATGTACAGTGTACAGAAATATAAATACTATCTTATCATGTAAATAATACATTATGATTCAATTTTTAAGGCACTCTTAATATGACATTATCTGAGACAACTGGGAATTTTTTTCCTTGGATTACAATAATTTCAGTCAAATGGGTAAGACCTACTTGTTAAGTGAGACAAAGTCCTAAGTGAGGAGAATATTACAGAACTTCAGAGCAGCTATGTATTTTAATGCTATCTATTATTATACTACAAAGGTCCTTTCAAATGGGATTATGTGCCTAGAGATTGTTAGAAATTCAGTGATGTCTCCTGTCTTTGTTCTATCAAGTGTGGGCTTCCTTTCCAGAGTGGAATACAACAGATAAGCTAAGAGATGGATATCATGTGCAATGAAATATTGGCTATGTGCAGTTAAGCCATTTCATTATGTTACATATTGTCTCTTCTAGATTTGGCTACTAAGACACTATTGTGTCTTAGAAGAGGGAGAACTCAGGAATGGAAACTTGCATTTGTATGATGCACTTGTAGGGATAGTGAATGATTACACTTCTATGCAGCCTTCTTGGTAGTTCATTTCTCAGTCATGGGCTCCAGCTACATCATTGGGCAGGGGGAGGGGAAGATCAGAAGGAGGGTAGGTCAGTTCTTCCTATTCTTATAACACCATAGGTCTATCAGATTAGGGCCTTATCCCATGACTTTATTTAACTTTGATAGGCTCCAATGCGTGCCATCTCCAGATACAGAAACTTTGGGGCATAAGACTTCAGTGTTTAGTCAAAGCTTGACCTTTCCAGCCTCAAGTAGTTAGGCAGAAACCTTGGGGGAGGTATCTGGTAACTACAGAAGAAACAAGAGAAGACATGGTTTTCCCCCTCTTTTCTCTTCACTTTCTTAATCATTAGCTATAGATAAAATCCATAGAAGCTTGCCATTCAAGCTTTAGCCAAGAGATGATAAGTCCTCTGAGCATGATAAAGGGTCCAATACCCTTACAAAGTACAAATCATGGATGAGAATTTGGAAAACCTCAAGTACTCAAAAGCAATTAAATGGAAACACTGACCTAAGGAAGAAACAGAACTTAGTATTCAAAACAGTCCATTTTCTTTGTGAATGAGAGATGGCCTTGGAGGAAGAAAAAAACATTTTTCAAAAGAACCATTATTCACTAAAAAAAATTTGAGATCTTATTCAGGGCAACTGCCATCTTAGTGCTTTGCCATCTTCATGCCTAAAAGTGTTTTCTCTCATCATCACTTTGAAAACCTATCCATCTGCAGCCACCTCTACCTATACCCTATGTGAGTGGCCATGGGTCTTGCTGAGATCTTTCATAAAGACACAAAGAGCCAATGACAACCTCTGTGTCTTTGCCCAGTCCTTCCTTATTGGGTGTCTTTTTATTCCTTTTCTTTTTGCGGAACAGGGGATTGAACTCAGGCCCTTGTGCTTGCCAGGGAAGCACTTATTCCACTGAGCCATCTCCCTCCCCTCCCCCCCTCTGGGTGTCTTTTTAAATACTACTTGCTCAGGTTTAAACTCTTCAGACCTTTTCTTTTCAACTATGGTGACACCTTAATCCACACAGATTTCTATTCCTACTTTAGAGCTCTAAGCCTCAGTAGGGCTTTGTCCTCTGTTCTCCCAGGAAACCCACTGAGTGTCTCTGCTTTTCCACTTGAATATTATTCTAATGATTTGATAAGAAAATCATTAGAATAATAATGATAAAACTTATGTGTTATAAGTTTTCTGCATAAGACTAAGCATTCTTCAAAGGCAGAGCCTCGTTCTTATGTGACTTGGCATTCTCAGAGCCGGCCAGAAGTCCCAGTAGAAGCACATGCTCATTAGCTGATAAATGAATGAATGAGAGAAGCTCAAGAGCAGAAACTTCTAATCATAATGATACAATGAATAACACAGAACTGACTTTACATTTATCCTCCCTTAATTACTTTATAACTGCAATAGTGTTATAACATTTTTATCATAATTCTATAAAAAGGATGGGAATTATAGATCTTTCATAATACTTTGTCCAGTGCCAAGTACTCTACTGGGGCCTGCTGTACAATCAGCAATTCTTATAGTAATGAACTAAGCTGGCCAACATATGTATTTTTCTTTCTAATTAATTTACTCTTCTTGGTTTACCTTGAAAATTCAGCTGCTGAGAGAAGCTCTGATGGTTATGGGGTTAAGGAGGAAATGGTTATAATTTTTATTTAGTGTTTTCCATATAAATGCACCTCATTATCTGCTGTACCTCGTTATATATGATCTATTTTATGACCATTTAGTTCTCCTTAGCAGGCCTATTTTTATTCGGTTATGCTTGCTGTCTAAACTCTCAACTTTATGACTCCATTACTCCAGCTCTCTGCTGCCTGCCATACCGCTCCCTCTGCTGAGGTGGATAATGTAGCTCTTCTGTCGCCAGACCAGCATTTCTAATACATTTCTCTCACGGCAATAGGCGTGGCAGCTCGGTGTCATGCTTTCATATCACATCGCTAGACTCTCATTAGACACTTGTGCGAGAAATCGCCATCGAGGCTTCTTCAGGCACAGTAGCCTTAATGAAGTTAGGAAATGACTCCCCTGGATGTTTGACACTCAATCAATTCTACTTAATTTAATTACACTCCTGAATGAAAGACAAAGGAGATGTTCTTGTAGTGCGACCCTTGCTTTTTACTTTCTCATATGCTTTTTACCCCCTTCTGACTTACTTAATCCTTGCAGAGAAATGTCCATGTAATTAACTAAGGTTACAATTATTTAAGAGTGGACTCTGTTATTGTACCTTGTACCGTTTTCTACCTCTCTCGCCCTAACAATCTGCAAGTACCTGAGAACTACTGTGGAGAGAGGGGGAGTGGGGAGCAATGGTGCTCTTGCAGTCCTGAGAATTCATCCACTTCTTGCACCTCTGTAATTAAGTAAGCAATGGACACTGACAACAATGGTACTTACAACTTACATCTTGAAATTTTGTTCTCTGAGAAATTTTCAAGGGCTTTTGCAATTAAATAGATCCCAGGAAATTTTCTTTGTGCCAGTCTCAAATTACCATTTGAAATACACTCATAAAGTACAAAATTCAAATGAATGACACTATATGGCATTTTCTTTGTTATAAAGCACATCCATGTGTATAGTTTCCTTCAATCATCACAGTGAATTATTGCAGTGCATGCAATCTCCATGTTAGTGATGAGGGTCCTGAAGCAAACAGTGGCTCAGTGATTACCTGGCCAAGATTTAATGACCAGTCAACAATAGTTTTAAAACTTCGACTTTTGCTTATTTATTCATTCACTGAGCTAATGAACAGTTTTTGTAAACTTGGGCCAAAACTATTACTGGCACTAAAGAAGCTGAGAAATAAGTAGGTGAACACAGAAGCATGTGGCACAGTTTCTAGAGAGGGGGACAAAAGAAGTGATGAACACACTTGGAAGGAATGGACCAGGGTGCCATGACAGGTGGTGGGCATAGAGAGGGAAGAATCCAAGTGTGTGGTGTGTATGTTGAATGAAGGGGAATCATTCAGGGATACTTTTCCCTCATGAGGAATGTGTTCAGTCAGCATGGTCATGAACAATGACGTTCACAGCAGCAAATGCATGTAGTTTACCCAGGAATATTTGACTTAAAAATCTTTAGACAGTCCCTCATTTGATGCACAGCTCATGTTTGTGTTTTTACTTTGCTAAGGTGGACCTCATTTTGAAATCTTTTTCAGGACTTGTTGTGTAATTATACATGTCTTTGTAGTTCTTTGAAAATAACATAGTATGGCTAATCCAGCCCTTCCCCCTGCCTTGATCTCAAGTTACTTTCTCTCTTGTCCTTTTCCAATGGTGAAGGAATAAAAGATTGCATGAGAGGTCATTTTTGCTTGAAAGAATCCAATATGGATACGCAATTTGCTTTTTTAAAAGGACTAGCAGGTTTTTTGCCTATGTTTACATGGAAACCAGGCTGACATGAATACAGGCAACCTAGTTACTTCTGCATTTCAGATTAATAGTAACATTTTTTTGTCTATGGAGGTTCCAAATATTGCTTAAATGAAGGATGTGCTTCGGATATGGTGATGGAACGATACAAGCTTCAGGTGGCCCCAAATACCTCAGTTTTTTGCTTCATGGTAGCAAATCTCACGAAGTCTTTCTTGGTTTAGTGAAGGCCTTGGGATCTGTTGTAGGGAATGGGTCCCCACTCAGATTTATCAGGCACTGCCACATCACAGCAAGGCTCACCTTTGGCTCGGATGTTTGCTCAGCTGATCTCAGAATTTTTTGTCTACACCATCTTGCCCTGTCTACTATCTATTTTTTTCCCATGATGTGTGAATTGTAGAATTTCTACCACACCATGTGAGTGTCAAGGCAAAGTAGGAACACGAATGTGGACTCTATCTTAACCTAACTGGAGCCTAAAGCCATTTTTGTACTCTTTCAGGGACAGCCTTACCCTGAAGCAAACATGTTATTGGTTAACTGGCACTGTAATGGGAGTGGACTCAAGCATCTGTCTCTTTAGAGTCTCCTGGACAACTCCAAAGCCTTCCCTGTTAGTTAGTACCTATTAGGAAGATATGTTGAGTATAACCCATTCCTTTTAGTAAAGGTGAATACCCTGTGTTAGAGGAAAATTGATTGACTGAGAGAGACCACTTATGGTTTAAGTGATTTAAGCCACTTATGCTTCCACATTCTTTTAAAAGAACTATTCTGTTTACTGTCAGAACAATGGCCTTGCAAAATGAACCAAAGTTTGGATAGAAAACTCTGCACTGTATCCTTTGTGCAAAGGCAAGACCCTATGGTCTGATTTTAGCTTGTCCTTAACAATACCCTTGTTAAGACTTCACTCCTAATTGTTACAGTGTAGCAAGGAAGTATGTAGTGGGAGAGATTTCATTTATGGAGATAGAGGCTCTACAAAAGGATTAATGCTTTTCGCATAGGGAAGCAGATAGCTGTTGTGAGAATTAAGCCTCCTTACCTTGTCATCTTTCATGAGGCCCTTACCAGAACCAAAAAGCTGCCAGCATCTGATCATGAACTTTCTAGTCCAACACAAATCCTTTTTCTTTATAAATTACCAGTTTTAGACATTCTGTTACAGTAGGGACCAGAAGAGTCTATAGAATTTTAAGCCAGTGAGAAAAGTGTTCATTTTTGCTTTTTAACATGATAGATTGGTTTGGAGAACAAAAAGTAGCCTAGAGGAGGGTCAGATTAAATGCCAAGTGAGATGATAAATGGAACTGTGGTTTCACAGGGGAAAACTGTAATGGCTTAGATTAAGATGAGAGCAGTGGGACAGAGAGAAGAGGTTAACCAAGTAATGGTTAGGCAGTGGAATTAAAATGTTTTGGGAGGTATCATGGACAAAGGTAGGCATGACAAGAAAAGGAATCATTCACAGAACTCACTCTTGTATAACAGGGTAGTTGTAGATCTACTTATTGAATGGACAGCACAGAAGAAAGAGTAATTTTACTGAGACCACCACCAGTTTGGGTTGGAGGCTATCATGTTGGTGTGTCTCTCATTTGTACAAGTGGTGATTTTAGCAGGATTTAAGGGTCCAAATTAGTTCTGCACTGGTACAGGTTGCTGTAAAGCCAGTACAGTTTCTTGAACAGCTAGATGAACTGTGAAACATAAGAAAAAAGGGCAACCTCAGAGCCGAGCCACAGCCTCAGGAAGTTGCTTATTTCTCTTCTCCCCTTGCTCTTGCTAAGAAGCGATGTGTGACGTGATGGTGTTTTCTTGGGGTATTCCTAACTCTTCACAGGGACTATGAGATGAGGATGGGTCATAGCTAACTAGAGTGTCCTAATTTTTAAATACAATAGTACAGATGAGACTTTTACCAGAGACACTTCGAAATCCTATTGACAATAAAAAAAAAATAAATAAAATGAGAGGAAAGTCCTTTGTACTTTAAAGGTCTCAAGTACAATTAATGTTTAGGCACTTTCTGTCACAGCTAGAGTTAGGCAGCATAGCTCCATGTCACTCTAATCATCTTTGTGTTGTTTTTCATTGCCACACACATAGCAAACATCATGTGTATTTAACATGGAAACATTATATATATATATATATATATATATATATATATATATATATATATATATATATATAAACTTCCTTATGAGTTTATTGTAATATATGTTGGCTATTTCTAATCTTCATGTATTTAATAAAGAAACATTGTACAAAATATCCTGGTTCTTATGTACTTATTATTATGCATTCTGGCCATTTTAAATTCCAATTTGTAAAAAAGAGTCTAATTTAAGAAATCAAAATGTACAATCAGAACTTCAAAAATGGTGATAATTATTCATCTTATGTAGGAGTAAGCACTATACCTCCTGAAAATGGAGTGAAGTTACACAGCAGCACCAGGGGACAAATCAGTCCTATTTATAAATCAGAAGTTGATAGGTAGGCCCTGCACACCTCTGCTGAATATGAATAAGGAAGGCTCAGTGTCAGAACACTGGGCTGTTACTTTATGACCACATTTTCTGGCACAAGCAAGGCAGCTTTTAGTTTTAGAGGGAAATAAAGCACATCTATGAGACTCAAGGGATTGATGCAAAGATTAGAAATAATGCTCATTCAGATGGGGGACAGAGCAGATTACAGTGGCACCAGTTTCTCTTTCATCTTTGTAGCTGCAGCTTCTGCTGTAATTTTCAGTTTTCCCACACCATTATTTGGGTCTGTCTGTGTGATCTGACTCAATCAGTGGCCTAGCACATGTGGCATGACCAGCGGTATTGCTCACCTGGACTTGTTCTATTCTATTCTCATGATGAGAGGAACACATCTTAGACCTGCAGTGTGAGGGGAAGTCGAGAGCCAGATTATTCCCACTGTTAGGAATCTAGAGCAGGCCACACTCTGCGGCCCCTCAGCCACTGAGCTGTTGTTGTTCATGGCACAGCTATGATGTATTAAGTATTTACTGAGTGAAATTATAGACTCAAAAGAAAGATCCGGCAAATGGTAATAATGAGAGAGAGAGAGAGAGAGAGAGAGAGAGAGAGAGAGAGAGAGAGAATAATAGAAAGACATTAACATTAGATCCATTGGTATACGAGGACACTTATTTTGATGGTAAAATGAAAACATTGAGGAAAGTCAAAGATTTAATCAAGGAAGAAAGGAAACATTAATAGATTTAGAGAAAAATAGTTAAATGCTTTGAGGTCAAAGAAAAAACATAGTTACTTTGTGAATGTTCTGGACACAGGCACAGCAGATCCTTAAGTGTCTCCTTTCTATTCCCTGTGGCACTTCTTTTTGGCCCTGAGATAGCCGTTTCTCTGAAGCAATTTTGCTCCCCTGGCAATAACTTGAGACACTTTTGTCTGCCACGATTTGGGAAGTCCGTTACTGGGATCTAGTGGACAGAGGTCAGAGATACTACTAAGCACCCAACACTGTGAAGTACCATCTTCCTCCCCAGCAAGGAATTATCTAGTCCAAACTTCTAGTGATGCTAAGCTTGAGCACCTTGCAGTGTATACCTGGTGTGGCCTGAGCCTGTGAGATTTCAGAAACTTACATATAGTCAGGAAAAATGACCAAATGGAAGTTGGACACAAGTCGCTTTTGGAAGAGCTACTATGCACCAAATTCACAGACAAATGCTCAAAATAGGAAAGTGGAAAAACTTACTGAGCAAGCAATGGGAGAAATGGAAAGAAAGAAAAACCTTCTCTAAATAAACAGATAACATTAAAAGCTATAAAGGAAAAGATCTTAGGCTTAAGAAAAAAAATTTCTTAAGTGGATATTTTAACAACAGAGAACATTTTAATTGACACTTGAGGAAGAACATAGGTAAGAAAGGGTGGGGAATCCAGGTGAGAGGGAGTAGTATATACACTGTAATAAGACAGAACCAGCATTGTTGAGGAATGGTAGGCAAACCAGTGTGGCTGAACAACCTTAAACAAGGCCAGGTGGCCTGTGGTCTGATGGAAGAGGCAGGAAGGGGTCAGATGATTTAGAATTCTGTATAGCTCCTTTGTTGGGATCTTGAACTTTGTCCTATGAATAAAAATAGGACTGAATAGAGGAATTGGATCCAGATGTTGGAGTGATGGCTTGGATTGCCCAGTGATTAAGCTTTGCAGTAGGGGAGTGGAGAGACAACCAGAAAAAGAAAGTTTGGCCCTTTTTAGGGATGGCCAGGAATGCAGGTCACTTTGGCATTTTGAGTGTAGATAAAGGAACTTGAGGTGGCTGGAAGAAACTAGAGTTGCTGCCAGGAAGAGAGAGACCAGCCCCTCTCCCTCAGGAGAGGGAAGGGAGAGATCTCCTCTAGCACTTGTTCCCTCATCCTGAGGTAAATGGTCAAAGGAGTCACCCCCAACAAGTCTGCTGTCTTGATAAACATCATACTCAGATAATAGTGTAGGGATTCTTGTACCCAGCCTTACCCATTACCCTGTTTCTTTTGTTTGGGCTCCATGTATTCAGTAATCAATTTCTTTATTGCCTTTTCATCCATTGCTTTTTTTTTTGGCAGAACCGGGGGTTGAACTCAAGCCCCTGTGCTTGTCAGGGAAGTGTTTATTCCACAGAGCCATCTCCCAGGCCTCTCATCCATTGCTTTTGTTAGCACATTTTTCCATACGGTCCTCAGGTTGGTTTTTCTAAATAAATAGGTGTTAAAAACCTACTGTCTACCTAAGTGTCCTGTGATCTTGGGAAATGCATTCACAGATGTGCTGTTTCAGTTTCTCATCAGTTATAGAGGGACATCCTATCACTGCTTCACAGTACTGTTTTGAGACCAAAGTCGATTTGTGTATGTAAGAACTGTGTCTGACAAACAATAAGCTCTCAATCGTTAGCTATTATAATAATTGCTTGTGAGGCACTGGAGATAGAAAGATGAATATAAATGAACACACAGTTTAGTAGAGAAGGTGGCGAGCAACATATCACTTCAGTCTGGTGATTAATGCCTTGAGAGAAATATACATAGTTTGCTCTAGAAGTCCAGACACAAGCTTCTCTTATAGGCTCTTGATCTCCAGTCCAGATCCTTCTGCCGAGCTTTTGACTTATACCTCAGACTGTTTTTGTATAGCATTGTAGGATGTTCCTGAGAAATCCCATAACCATGATTTATCCCATTGCAGAGGGAAGATTTTGAGTTTGTTTCTGGAGTCCTTACCTCCTGTTAAGTCAATCAATCACCACGTCTGACAGCTTCCACCTCCTTAGTACCTCTCCCAGCCAGCTGCCAGCCTCCATTTTTGCTGTCATAAACTTTCTCCATAACAACTTCATCTTCCTCTAAATTATTGCTATCTCTCACTCGTTCTTCCTTCAACCAATACTGTTTTCCTACCTTGATGCCCACAGTACAGACTGAAGCTTTTCTTTTCTTTTCTTTAAGGGTATAGGACTGGTAGTCTTATTTTCATACTGAAAAACTGAAATGTCTTTTAATTGCTTCAACATAAAGCTGGAGCTCCATAGGCACCAGAGTAAACACCAGAGCTCCATAGGCACCAGAGCAAGCTCCACGCGTGCAGTTGCCATCTCTCCTGCGTAGCTTCTTTTTCCAGGAGACACTTCCTACCTTCCAGAGAGCTTGATGTTCCGTGAAACTGCTGTGCTGTGTGCCTCTGACCTCCAGACCTTTGCAGAGGCGCTACTGATCTTTATTTCCTGGCTTGGGCAATCTTAATAGTGATTTCCTTATTTGAGACGCAGAAACCTGAGGAGAGGCAAAATGGAGTAAGTCCCTCAGAACACTTTCATTTCTAAAGAGCATTCATGAGACCATTTTCTCTTCTATGGCTGCCACTCCACTTGCTTTTCCATAGTGGTGTGGATGTAGAGGTCTGGTCACTCGAAATAATGACGTGTGAGTTTTATACCTGATCATACGTTTTAAACTATATGTGGAAGATCTACAAAAGTATAAGTATTTAATCTATGGAATTCTTTGAAACTGCAGGGAAGATATGAACTATATTTCTGATCTCTATTTTTAATTTTAAAGATGTAGAATTAATAAGTTGTAAAGATATAGTCTTAAGGATTTGAGCAAAATTATAATTATTATATTCTAGCTATGGAAACAGGACAAGTAAATGCCAATGTTTACCAAACCACCCTTTTCTTTAACCTCAAATACTGTATACTTGTTCTCATCACTCAGGACAATTATATCAATTCTTCATACGAGATTGTTACCCAACTCCATGACATTTGCATGTAATTTCCACTGTCTTTTTTTGTTTATATTTTAGGGATGAAAATGATCATTGTTTTAGTTCTAAATTTCAGTGTAAACATTCTCAAAGCCAGCTTCCTTTAGAGATTTCCTCAGCCCGTGTTCTGCATGTTTTTATAAATTTTTAAAACTCTGGTTATGTTAAGAGGCTTAACCTTCATTTTTTTGGACAAGTCAACTGTGTGATTAGATTTATTAATAAGGATTTTAACAAAATAAGATTAAACAACGCTATCACTTTAAATTTTGATTAAGTGCTTAATTGAAAGGAAAGAAGCACCTGAAAGAAATACTAAAACTCCTCTATGGGTCAGAAATCTAGTTAATGAGGACTGGAGTCCTTTCTCTAAAGGACAGTTATCCTTAAGTAGCTTAGCTAAGTAATGATCATGGGAATAATACCTTGGCCTATGAAAAAGGAGTTAATTGAATTTTCTCACCTTCAACAGAGCAGGTACATATATCACAAAACCCGCACTGTGTTTTTTTTTTTTCCAGTGTGTGATGGAGCACCCTGGTACAAAATTCTGTATGACTTACAGTTGAGTGCAGTTGCAATGATTTGGGTGAGGGGCTGAGGAGATAGCTCAGTAGAATAAGTACTTGTCTGGAAAGTGCAAGGTCCTGAGTTCAATCTCCAGTACCAAAACAAAACAAAAAAAAGAAAACAAAACAAACAAAAAAAATGATTTAGGTGAGATTCATGGTGGCAGTAGTTATGTAGAATCACTTCGACTGGTGCTAGTTGCTCCACAACTACACTCTAGTCACACTAAAGAAATATAATAATGGTTCATTAATTGTGGGAGCTGTGCTTTAACAGTCCAATAACCTAGGTGGTTGAGGGAAGGTATGGTAGTATTTCCTAATAGTTCTAGGGTAAGGAATGTCTGATCGTGGGAAGGGGCTTCTCTGGTTTACAGAGGGAAGAAGTGGGTGTGTGGCAAAGCAAATTGACAGCCCTGCACTGTGGGCTTTATCTAGGTCCTTCCTGAAATAGAACAAAAATGTGGGTAGGAGTACCACTTTTTCTCCCAAGATCATTGTCCACCTGCATCAATATTTCATGTTCTGATTATTTGACATAGATCTTCTTTTTCCGGTCTTATAGTAATAGAGTAATTTCCCCCTTATTCCTCTGCATTGCATTGTAAGCTTGTACATTAGCTGACAAGATGTACTAATTGGCCCAGTACTATAATGTCTCCCTGTACAGTTTCTTTCTTGTCCTTATAGAGATGTAGGAAGTGCACCAGTTTTCCTCTCCACAATGAAAAGAAGCCTAAAAGGGAGAGGATGCTTGCTGTTGTGTTCTCTCTCTCTCTCTCTCTCTCTCTCTCTCTCTCTCTCTCTCTCTCTCTCTCTCTCTCTCTCTCTTTCTCTCTCTTTTGGTATTTTAGGACATGGTGTACAAGGTCTCACTGTATAAATTGGACTCATAGTGATCCTCCTGTTTACAGCCTCCCAAGTGCTGGATTACAGGTGTGTGCCACCATGCCCAGTTTCAATTGTCGTTTCAGCATGCCTCTGGGACTGGGCCAGCATGGCAGGCCCAGGGATTGAACTCCTGGCCCCTGGGTCTGCCTAAGCAGGTGTTTTAATCCACAGAGCTATCTGGCCGGCCCGTTGCTGTGGGAAACCTGTGACTCATACCCACTTTATAATAGTCTCAGCCACTTTCTTAAGTTTCCATTCCTCTGCTGAGTTAAGTTCCTAATTCTTCTTATCCCGCCTATTTCCCATAAGTCTCCTGCTATGCCCTGGAGGCGGGACTTCCTGTCATAGCCCGGTTGCCTAGTTACTCGCACATTTTTTACCCGTGGACGTCATTTCCCTTTGCCTCCACTATATATACCCAGAGTTTCCCTTGAATAAACAAGACTCGATCAGAATCATGTCTTGTTTCCTTTTCTCACATCTCCTGTCCTTTGTCCCCTCCTCCATTCCCTGCACCTCTCCCAGGTGACCCTCGTTGACTGACCCGCTGGACAGGATGAGTGGCGCCCAATGTGTGGGGCTCCTGGTACAGAGGATTCAGTGACGGAACTGACCAAGTGAGCGCGCAAGAGTGAAAGTAAGAGGCCCACGTTGCAGTTGCCTGCTGTGATGTCTGAACCTCGGTAAGTGGATGGAATCTCTATCTTCCCCTTCCCTCAGAGAATAGGACAGGCATTAAGCGAACATGAGATTTTTGTTGAAAGCTTGAGTAAAGCCTTAAAGGCACGAGGAGTAAAGGTCAAAGTAAAAGTTATGTGAATAGTTTCAGTTCATACATAAGGTGTGCCCTTGGTTCCCTTTGGCGGGTATGATTGACTCTAAGAGATGGCTGCGGGTGGGAGACGCCCTCCAAGATTATTACAGGGTCTTTGGACCAGAACAGATCCCTGTAACTGCCTTTTCCTTTTGGAATTTTATTAATGAAATTCTCTAGCAAAGGCACTGGGATCTCCTGATTAAACAGGTTGTTTCAGAAAGGGAACAAATCCTTCCATTATCAGCAAAAAACATGCCGGTTCCCTCCCAGGCGGATTCTGACTCTCCTCATCCTCTGAGGAGGACCTGGGGGAGTCAACGACTCTTATACACACTCCTCCTGGCCAAGAGGCTGCTATGCCCACTGTGACTTCCCAATCACTCACTGACCCCCAAGGTTCCCAGCGTGTACCCTGATTTGTCTGCCCTTCAGAATCTGACACTTAATAATGGCGGCTCTGAGGAGGAAGCTGTGGATTGGAAAACCGTGGGCAATGAGGCCTCTAAATACCACCCGCTATCGCCACAGATTCCACCCTCTCAGAACTTAAAGGAAAAAGGAGCGTCTTCTAATGTGATTAAGGGGTTAGAAAATAAAGTTAGAGGCCTCTGGAAACAGATTCAATTGGAAAAACAGTGTTTTGACCTCGCCCAAGAGCTTGCAGTAATTCGCAGTAAGAGGGCTGACCAGGAGGCATCCGCCATTTTACTTCCCCCTTCTCGGCCAAATCCTAAGAACAAAATGGCCACCAACTGGGTGTTTCCTGTAACTGAAACACAAAGGGTGGGAAATGAAGGGGAACAACTTCAAACTATCAGAACTCACACCCCTTTTGAAATCTTTAAAAGAACTAAAGGCCACTGTCAGGCAGTATGGCACAACGGCCTCTTATACACTCATTGTACTGGATTCCATGACTCAAGGATGGCTCACCCCTAAGGATTGGCATACATTAGCCAAGGCCGCCTTGTCCGGTGGAGATTATTTGCTTTGGAAGTCCGAATATCAGGATAATTGTGATTAAAAAAGAATGCTGAGACCGGCAATGGCTGGACCTATGAGATGCTGGCAGGCACAGGAAACTTCTCCACAACAGAGGCGCAATCTAGATATGATGCTGGGCTATTTTCTCAAATCCGGTTGGCAGCAACTAGGGCATGGAAGAGATTGCCCTCCCATGGGGAGGCCACCTCCTCCTTCACTAAAATAAGACAGGGTCTCGAAGAACCCTTTGCAAATGTTGTTCATCGGCTGCCTCAAGCCGCTGAGAGGTTGTTTGGTAACGTGGAACAGAACTCTGACCTTGTCAGACAATTAGCTTTTGAAAATGCAAATGCGGCCTGCCAAGCTGCCATTCGCCCCCATAGGTCAGGGTCTAACCCTGAGACATACACCCGCCTCTGCGCAGAGATGGGACCAGCTGATCAACAGGGCCTTGCTATGGCTGCCGCCCTACAGGGATATACAGTTAAACAATTTTTATCTCAACAAAATAAAAACAAATGTTTTAACTGTGGAGAATTTGGTCAGTTTGCTAAAAACTGCAAAAAGGGTTCTCTTAAATTGCAAACAGTTGGTTTCAAGTGACTGGGCGCTGTCAGGGGGAAGGGCACAAACTGAGATGGGGGGGCCCATGCTCACATCCTAGGCTGATCCAGATGGCATCTGCAAGATAGGTTCAGCCGCAGAGGCCGCAGCTACAGGGCTCAAGAAAACCTTTTTAAGTACTAAGACCACTAAGCTGATCCTAGCAGCTGGACCAGCACATCTGTGGAGTGAAATCAACCAAAGATAGCCCCAGTGCTAAAAAGTCTGCAGGTTTTGTTTGATGTAATCAGTGCTGTTTATACAGGAAAATCAAAGTTATAATTCTATCCACCCAAATCATGGTTTAAACCACACCAGATTCTTATGTTGCACAATTGGTCATCTTTGCTGAAAATTTTAAAATTGTTAAAACTAAATAGTGGGTTAGAAAATAAAAATTGCTTAAAACAAAAGCATTTTAATGCCTTTTCAAATGCAAATGTGGGTGGCCTCTAAGTGGACCAGCTCCTAAGGTGTAAGGCCATTGCTCTAAGGTATTTTAAAAGATTATCTTAATTCCTACTTAAGTTTGATTGCTTTTACTGTCCTAAATTAAAAATATTAAAAATGAGGCTTTGATATTTTACAAACAAATGTAAAACTTTAAAATAATGTGTAAAAGCCATGGGGTTTAAACAGTTACTTGATTTTGGCACACCATTTAAATAACAAAAGGCCTAGTGGTGGCCTCCAAAGGCCACTGTATGATCAAAATTCTGTTAAAGCAAAGCAGAGTCAATCCTGTCAATTTCACTTGTCAGTATCTACTATTAAATTTTTATGCTTTTACAACAATAGAGCGACAAACCAGGTAAGAAGAAAAAAGCTAAGGAGGGTCCTTTGGATAGATCTCCATACTGGACAATGGAAGGGACTCAGCCCACAACTAACCTGGGGCAAAGGGTGTGCTTGTGTTTTTCCAGAGAATGCTAACCGACCTAATTGGATACCAGAGTGTACTGTCAGGCTGTACCACAGAGCCAGATCTAAAGAAGTTAACAGCAACCAGGCTAGATCCAGCCCAGGGCCTTTTCAAGGAACTGACAAAATATGTAAAAATAAGTAAGTTAAATTTTTTCAGTGTTGTCAAAAAATACAAAATATACACATCAATTATAGATGAAAGATTTCATTCCTTCCAAGCTTTTCTAATGAGAGATCTCTAATAATTGATGAATAATGAAATCTGACTAGTCTACTTATAAAATTTCTAAAGCTTGTAATACAATTGCTATAATTTAATTTGGCCAAATATCTGAGTGTACTCATGATTTTTTTTCTAAGGGGTTTATGTGTCAGTGTTTATGTGTTTGTGTGTCTTTCAATGAACAGCTGTTGCTTTTTTTCTTTTTTTTTTTTTTTTGATTATTTGTTCCAAATATAATTTGAAATATAGACTTGAAAGCATGCTTTTTCCTAAATTAACAGTCTTAAAGTGATATGAAAATTGTTTATATACATCATAAGGTTTAAGCTAATTAGACAAATTCTTTAGAGTGAAAAAATTATTAAGAGAGGAGTCCAATTAATGAATAAGAAGTGTGGCCAACCTTTTTATTAATGAGGAGCTCCCAATAATCTCAATAGTCTCTTAGGAGACACTTTGCATAAGTAGAGATGATTGGTTAAAAGTGTTATACAAAACAAAATATTTAAGTATGTCAGAATGTCATCATGATTGTCTTACTACAATGTTCTGTATGGTTTTGATTTCTAAATGTCCATAAAAATGTGTAACTTGTCTATTATCATTCTATAGAGACATATCAATTTTAATTATAAAATGCTTATACAACAAAAAAGGGGGAATGCTACCCCATAAGGGGGTCACCTAGAAATATTTTATCTCATTCTTTATTCATCCTCAATTTTTAAATATTTGGATGCCAATGGACAATCAACAGCCACAAAGCCCTTAATTCCTCTAGCCCTGATTTGGCTAAAGATTGTTGGCTGTGCATGACTTTAGGCACCCCCATACCCCATGCTATTCCCTCAAATTCTGCCCACATAGCATTGTAGATCTCAAAAACCAGAATTTTCCCCTTTAGGGTTCAGCCTGTGGCTTTCAAAAACTCCTTCTGTATATAGAGGAACATCCACAATGATAGTTACTCTGTTGATGTTAGATTTGTCACTTTTACCAACTGTAGTAAGATGTCCAATCACAGTGACCCTATTTGCCTCAAGAAGGGGCACATGTTTATATATGGGGGAAGTTTAGCCTTCACATTTTTACCTGCCAACTGGACAGGGCTATGCATTACGGGTACCCTGTTACCTGGCATAGATGTCATCCCTGGAGAAGACCCCGTGCCAGTCCCTAGTGTTGATTATGCTGCAGGCTGCACTAAGAGAGCAGTCCAGCACATCCCTTTATTAGTAGGACTAGGAATCACAGCGGCCATGGGAAAAAGTACAGCAGGATTAGGGGTAGCAGTGCATTCTTATACCAAACTAATCAGTTGATTGATGATGTACAAGCACTGTCTGGTACTATTCAAGATATCCAAGATCAGACAGATTCTCTGGTGGAAGCAGTCCTCCAAAATAGGAGAGGTTTAGATTTTCTAACAGCAGAACAGGGAGGGATCTGCTTGGCTTTACAGGAACGCTGTTGCTTCTATGCAAACAAATCCGGCATTGTTTGAGACAAAATAAAGAGACTTCAAAAAGATCTTATAAAGAGGAAAAGAGAGCTATTTGATGACCCCTTCTGGGGTGCATGGAATGGAGTACTACCCTATCTTCTCCCCCTATTGGGACCCTTGATTGGACTATTAATACCTTTATCAATAGGACCTGTCTTTTCAATAGGCTGATGACTTTTGTTAAACAATGGGGTGCCATTAAAATGGACCCATACAGGTCCATTACCATAGGCTTGAGATGGCCAACAGAGAAATTACGTTGAACTCCAAAAGAGCTCAGTATAATGATGCCCAGTGTAGGTAAAAGTGATTTTCTCGCCTTGGTGAGATGGACTGGATAGCCAGAGATGGGCAACTAGAAGCTCACATGCGTCATCGACAGCCACCTAAGGCAGGAGCTGGGCCATTTGCTGCCCTGCCTTCCAATGACAGGTAAGGTCTGGTTCGGTCCTGTGTGAAAGCATCTTGACCTAAGACAGGCACAGTCCCCTCAAGGAATGATGGCCTCTTAAAAAAAATTTAAAGAAAAAAGGGGGACCTGTGGGAAACCTGTGACTCGTACCCATTTTATAATAGTCTCAGCCATGTTCTTAAGTTTCCGTTCCTCTGCTGAGTTCAGTTCCTAATTCTTCTTACCCCGCCTATTTCCCATAAGTCTCCTGCTATGCTCCGGAGGTGGGACTTCCTGTCATAGCCCAGTTGCCTAGTTACTCACGCCTTTTACTCGCCGAAGTCACTTCCCTATGCTCCATTATATATACCCAGAGTGTCCTTAGAATAAGCAAGACTTGATCAGAATCCTGTCTTGT
Organism: Ctenomys sociabilis; assembly: GCA_004027165.1. Taxonomy (NCBI): domain Eukaryota; kingdom Metazoa; phylum Chordata; class Mammalia; order Rodentia; family Ctenomyidae; genus Ctenomys; species Ctenomys sociabilis. The sequence goes on from PVKA01005464.1 coordinate 46,558, forward strand.
CTTCATTTCTCGCATCTCCTGTCCTTTGTCCCCTCCTTTCCCAGGTGACCCTCGTTGACTGACCTGCTGGACAGGACACGTTGTTATGCTCTTTAGCTGTGCTAATCGCTTTTGTTTGCATTTACTACAATAAATTTAATATATTTGATTAAAGGTATTATTATGCTGATTACTGTATCTGACTAATTTTTGAATGATAAGTTCTTACAATATTGTAGGTGCTCAATATTCTGTAGGTGCTAGAAATTTTGTTGACATATGAAAAATTATTAGCTAAAAGTAGCTAATATTTTTCTAGCTTTAACATGTGCCAGGCATGATGATAAACACTGTAAATGGATTTTGCTCATTTAAATTTCATTAGCAATGAGTTGGGTACCCTGTTAGCGTCATTTTGCTGATAAGCAAATGGAATTGCAGGGTGCTGGAGAAATTTTCTGCACATTGTACAGCTTGCAAGGGCTTGAGGCTGAACTGTGGTGCCTATACTCTTACTCCTTGTTCCAAATAAGTGGAGAGAATGTAAATAATTGTGCTGCTATGACTAAGTAAAATGATAGATCTATGTACTTGGCTACATTGGAGCAAAGATAAATGATCAGACTTACTTGAACAGTCAGAGAAGTTTTCCCAGAAAGGGAGCAAAATACTGGCATGCATGTGCCATGGTGGGAACAACTGACCTAATTCTCTTTTTGGTGTCACCAACTGACTCTCAGTAAATTACTTTGACTTTATCCAAAACATTACTAAACTCTCGTTTTCTGCCTTGGCCTTTAAAAGAAGGAGCTTAGCACAGGCTATATCTCGTCATAGATATTTTGATTCAAAATGAATTAGTTCGCTGAAGTGTGTGCTGCGCTCAAACCGCAGACTCGTAATCATCGTCTGAATTGGCTTAAGGTAGAGGAAATGCAGCTGGGATAATATTGCAGATGATAAAGCTGTCTCATTATCATATGTAGTGCGATTTGATGCATTTTTCTCTTTTAAGACAACATTGGCACATTGTGGTTTATTGAACTGAATTCCACTTTTGACTGAGGCTTCCTGTTTTTCTTTTCCAGGCTGTGCCTCTACACTGGCGATTTGACTTCAACATGATCTGCTGTTTCCTCACGTGGGAAACTTGGGTCAGTCTTAGAAGAAGCTCATTAACCCCATGTGTGTCAGCGACTTGCAGTAACTCACAGGGGAACATAGACTGGGAGCTGCTGATTTGATGTCAGAAAATGAATTTTCAGTGAGACACAATCCATCTTGTTACTATGAAAACAAGGCAAAATTTTAATCTATATCATCTAGGAGAAAGAAATTATTATCTTTTAAATGACTTTTAGAGCAAAGCCATGATCTTCTTCGGGTAGCAGTGGAAAGCAATCATATTTGAGATGTGTCTGATGATGATATGCAATTTTCACGGTAATTGTGTTTAGAGGTGGCCACTGAAGTTTAGTAGGCTTTTGGTTTTAATTTATTTCCTCTATTAATTTTAGTGACTTTTGGTCTTTATTTCTTCTTTCCTTTTGCATGTTTTGAGTTTATTCCTTATTTTTCTAGATTCTTAAGATGAAAACTTACTGACTTAAAAACTTTGTTTTCCAATATCAGCATTTAATTCTATAAATCTCTCCCTGAGCTACTGTTAGCTATATCTCATAAATTTGATATGTTGTGTTTCATTTTTATTCAGTTCAAAATATTGTCTCCCTGTAGCTTCCTTCTGACCTCTGATAAGTTAGTGTGATAATATTTAATTTCTAAATATTTGGGAATTTTCCATGATAATTTTTCTGGTATTGATCACTAGTTCTATTATGGTGAGAGAATCTATTCCATATTATTTTCAGTCTCTAAATTAAATTTCATAATAGCTCAAAATACTCCATTGTGAACTTGGATGTAGAGCTTGGGAACTGGGGAAGAATAATGTGAAGAGGGGCAATTATGTCCCTCTCTGACAGAAGCTTTTCTATCCAGTAAAGTGTTTTCCTCTGTGAAGAAAGGACTTCATATGTTTATAGCTTAAGGGAGACCAAAATCTACAAATGCAGACCAAAGCCAGCCCTCTGTGCTTCCCTTCTGCTGTGCCATTCAATATGGCAACCACTAACTACCTGCGGCTACCTGCAGTTTTCTTTTACTGAAATCTGGTTTTTTAAATGAGTAATATTTAAAGCCTGACTCCTCAGTCACACCAGTTTGAAGCATGAAACAGTCCTATTTGTCTAGCAGCTATTGTACTGGACATCCCAGCCAGCAGAGAGTGGCTGTGGGCAGCTCTCTCTTGCTGCACAGGTGGCTGTTGGCCTTTCAGATCTCTTCTAGAAAGACGAGGCAGGAAGAGGCCAATCTGAAGAGAATCTGGGAAATGAGCCTTGTCCACGAAAGGCCTAGAACAAAGCTTGCAAAATTGTTCACTTTACTCCTTGATTTCTCCTAGTAAGGGTTTTTTTTTTTTTTTTTTTGATTGTCTCTGTCTATGGAAAAATTACCAAAGAAGGAGCTAAATGGTAACTTAGTTTAATTATTCCATTTGAATGAAAATATGTTTACCTTCTTTGTTTGTATAATTGACTCTGTGGTGGCCAGGTATTTTAATGAACATGGCAAACTGTAATAGATAATGTCTGATATGTTTATCCCTGGAATGTGCTGGGTATACATTCACTGCCTCTTTTGCTAGACTGGAAGCTCTATCATGGAATAGATTATGTCAACTTGGTTTACTTTGTGTCTTCAGGACCTAGCAAAATGCTTGGCATTCAATAGGCACTCAATTTTTGTGAGAGAACAAGCCCTACTTTGGAAAAAGATTTATTATTATTAATTTTTTTGACAGAAGTGGGGATTGAACTTGTCCTTGCATTTGCTAGGCAAGCACTTATTCTACTGAGCTATCTCCCTGGCCCCTCTATTATTATTAATTTTTGATACTATATTAATGTGTATTAAATAAAAAATCATGTGTCCAGGCCTATTTTTCTGGGTAAGGGTCCTTAGCTGTCTTTTGATAATAAAGCCTTCTCCTCCAAATAAGAACAACTAGATTTTCTAGGGCTGGGCATATTTGAAATGTTATGTGTTGTGGCATGGTGCAGAGTAAAGAATGCTTAGCTGGGATTCAGGAAATCTGAGTTCTGTTACCTTGTTAAAAGTCCCTATACTGATTTGGATCCAATTTTATTACATAGAAAATGTAAAGAGGAAAGACAATGGAAGATGACTTCTCTATACCAGTGTAGCATGCAGAGTCTTATGTTTTACAGCCCAAACCACTGGTCTTCCAACCCTGGTCAACTTCATCAAGTCTTGCTCTTGTTAATCCAAAAGAAGTCTCCACTGTTAAGAAAAGCTCATCAAGTCTTTTTTTCCCTGTATATTTAGGGAAAGGTCTATAGGATGTTCAGGGTCTTACTACAAGATCAGACTCATTGTGATTCTCCTGTTTACAGCCTCCCAAGTGCTGAGATTATAGGCACACTCCACCACACACAGTCTCAATCACCATCTCAGAATTCCCTGGGGATCTAACCCTCAGACCCTGAGCCTGCTTGCAGGCACTTTAATCCATTGAGCTATGTGGCCAGCCCTGCTTCCTTAATTTGAGAGCAGCACACAGCACTTAGGTTGTTTATTACTGTTTCTTGTATTGGATTTGATATTATTCAAAGCTAAAAACAGCTGCCTCCAAATATAAGATAATCCAAACAAAGTAATAAAAGTAATCCCAAGTGCTTTCACTGACTTAAAATTATTTGGCAGAGAATTCTGCACTTTGATTTCATTTTCAGAACTACCAACTGTGCTATCCTTTGCCATTCCTTCACACTCTTGAGAGTGTGAAGGTGCTTTAATCTGCTGAGCTATTTTTTAATTTAATTTAATTTTATTGAGAAACAAATAAGACAGTTTCAAAGCTGATTAATAGGATAGTTTCAATAATTAATACCTGGTACATTGTTATCTTCTTAGTGGTTATCCATATTACAAGATGTAGACAGGATATCCTGTCCAGACACTATTAGTACAAACCTTTCTCCTTAATGATTTAAGGGAGAGTAGGTATATATCTTTTCTGACTATACTGTATGGACAGATACAGAATGGACCTTCTTTTGTACCCTCTTTTTTTTGATTAGTCCTGTCAGATATGGGTATTCCATTGGCATCTAAATGCTATAGGTATATGAATTCATCAAAACAATGCAACACAGTCCAGCAGTCCACAGTAGTAGTAGGTTATCCGCAGAAGTTGTGACTTGAGTCTTTCACAACTCAGCATATTAACATGGATTTACTTTATATACCTCATTTTTATAATTTTCTGCTGGATGGTTAAGACCTAGATAAAGCAATACCTATATAACATGATATGTACCTTTTGTATCAGATAAGGTCAATCAAGTCCCCTCAGGATTTATCCTGTAACCCACTTTGTAGATCCTTTGTTAGTGTCAGCCATGTGGACGAGTCACAGATATTGCTTGACGAATTTACTCTCTGTGAAACTGTGAAAGAATGTTTTTTCTCCATATGACTCTCCTTAGGTACACTCTACTTCATTAATCACATTGCTCTGTGGCCCCAAAATTGCCTTGATCAGAAAATTTGGGATATAACTGAGTTACATGATGTTACAATACAGGTTCTTCTATGGCCTGGGTCTTCACTGACCTTAAAAGGCTAGGGTCAAAATGTTGGCTGTCCTTGTAGCCCTTCTATTTCTTTAATTTTTGATCTGCAAACTTAGGTTGTTAACTCTCCAGAAGAATAACTTATTACCCTACAAGCTATGTTTTTGGGTGTAATTTCACTATCTATTTGAATATTAAACATCTTAGATGTAACATGGAACAGGTATTTTCAATCAACTATTGATATGTTAAACTTTTAAGTTGCTACAGAACATGGGGATAAAATTTAAAAAAATAAATATTTAAAGAATATGAATAAACAAATACATATTAGAGCCCAGGCCAGCCCCTAAGTGAGTCCTTTCGCAGCATTCTTGGGACCCTTTCCACTCTACTCTCTTGCCCTCTCAGGAAACCTCCACCCCCCCATCTAGCCCAAGCTCAGGCCCAGCGAGTGTGGGGGTGAGCTCCTGCTCTCCCTGGAGCTGGTTAGATCTCCTGTAACTGAGCCCAGGCCAGCCCCTGAGAGAATCCTTCCACCGCATTTTTGGGGCCCTTTCTGCCCTGCTCTCTCAGGAAACCTCCACCCCTCCAATCCAGCCCAAGCCCAGAATGGACTAGCATGTGGGAGAGCTTCTGTGCTCCCCTGTGCCTCCTGGGCCAGGGGCACAACAGGTTCAATTCCAAGGGCTGCAGCAGGAAGGAGCTGAACACAACAGTTAGTCCCAAGTCAGGCATAACTGGATAAATCCAGCTTAATAGATCTGCACCCGATGAGCTATTTGGCTGGCCATTCATCAAGTCTTCTGTGAGATCAGATCACTGTACATCACAGGAAAAGTGTTAGAAGTAGTTTTCAACTTTATAAGCAGTTCTCCATCCTCTAGGAATTTTTTCACTGAAGAGGTAATTAGTTTTTGGCTTCTTCATTCCACCATAAACATTTTGAATTTTCAAATCTCATTTCCATGGCACTGGACTTTGTGGAGAGTGGATGGCCTTAGAGGATGGTCCAGTGACTCAGAGAACCTGAGAGATTCCTCAATGATGGGGGATCTTGAGGTCAAAATTACCTTTATGATAATACTAAGGTCTTGTTTGCTTTCTTACTTAAATTTTACAAGTTTGTCTGCTGCTACAATAGATGGAAGATGGAAGCAAACACAAGGATTCAGCTGTCTTTCATTAAAGCATATATTAAAGAAACTTATACACATATAAACCAATGCTAATCTTTTGACTAATTCTTTCTAAAAATGCTGTTTCATAAAAACATGTAACATGCTAGTGGATAACAAATGTATTATTTTATTTTAATAGTTCAATTTTTTTTTCTGTTTGAATCTTTGATCCAGTAAACTTCAATAGATATAATTCACATAAACAAAATCTCTCTGGGGTTTTCCAGTTTTTTAAAAGAATGGATCCTCATATTTGCTTCTTTTTAAAGAAAGGAGTTCTAAAGCCAAAATTAGGAACAACATTTCTACTTAAAGCTTTAATTTGACGTGCTGTATCATAAGTTGAAACGTGATCTCTCATTGCTTGTGACCATGGTTTTGGCTCTTGGTAAGGTAGTGCAAGTCACCAAGTGGCCAAGGCACCAGAGGAGGCTTCCAGGTAGAGCACTAGCTGGAGACCCACCTTGCATAGTTTTAGTGTGCGATTCTCCTTCCTCCTGCTAATTGTCTTCTCTCAGAGGTAGTGAATGGACTCATGTAAAGTCCTCTATACAAGTCAAATTATCAAGTTGCTGACTCAAAGCATACAGAACACTGCTCTGAACTAAGTGTAAAGGACGCCTTTCTAGGATAGTTAAGAGCCAAGAAGGATTTACACTGTGGACTTCTATAGCAGACTATTTCCTCACAACCCCCTAAATGGTAACTTGTTTCCTGAGTTAGTTTCTTGGAGTCAGAGCTATACCTAGTATTTCTGCAAATGTCCATTGAGGAATATTTGAATCATTTTAATGTAACCATTATTTAAGAAAAAGGAAGTCCTGGAGGCTTTCCTGCCAGACCAGCCCCATCTATAAGCAATTACTTTCAGATTCTCAGTACAGGCAATCCCCAAGGGCTTGTCTGAAGCAACATTTCTATTATTGTTAATGATGAAAATGTTTGGCTGGGGAGTATATCTATTTTCTTCTTTGTCATTTATAACAGATTACTCACAGTAACCCAAAGTGGAGAGTATATTTTTATGATAGTTGTGCTTCAGAAAGGGGAACAAAAATCCTGAGTTATTTGTTACTGAGTTTTGCTTATTACTCCCCAGTTCTCCAGAAGACTCTGGAAATAGGAAGTATTTTTAAAATTTACTTGATTTTTCTATCAAATTACTTTTAATATATTTTAAAGTAAATGGAAGGAAAATTAGGCAAAGTGTGTTGATGCTAAATCTTGGAAACATTAAGCTGTTACACACTAACTATATGTGTAAGTACACACATTCACGAACATATAGCTTACCTGTAATGGATTGATTTTAAAAACTACAGATCTTGTAGACAATGCTGTTTTTTGAAGAAAGTATAGAAATTTGAAATTGATTTGTCTGTATTTGAAAGACAACGAAAGAAAAAAGATTCAACAAAGTGATACGTCTCAGTGGTTTTATTCATTTAACATGTCAGACCATATCAAAGACCAATTAGAAAAGTTGTATTTGTTGGAAAAAAAGTCAAGTACTAACAGGTGCAAATGATGTAGAGGAGAAAACAAACAGCAAAAAATGAATGAGCAAAAGGAAAAAGCAAAACTAAGAAATGAAATCTAATGACATAGAAGCATTAAGTGTCTTGAACAGAAGATGAAGAAAATGTAGATGTGCAATGTAATTTTGCAGTCCTGTCTTATGAAAATGGTCACAGAATTTCCAAGATATTTTTAAGAAGAAAGCTGATAATTAGAAAACTTTAAAAATTGGGTGTTGTATCAGCTTGGTGAAAGTAGAGTTCAGCTGAGATGAGATTCAAATTTCAGGACAAGATATGATCGTTAATATCCTGTGAGGAACAAAGTGGTAATTTTAGTTGGTTTATGTTAAGGAAGAACTCAAGGCTAGGAGAAGAAACAATATAAATATTAGGATTTTATCTTAGTTAATAATGCTAATGGTTTTAGAAATCAGTCCTATCTCTTTTATAATTTTTCTTTTCTTCTCTTTTATAAAAATGTATTTGATTATCGCAGGGTCTCACTACTCAGGTTAGACTCATAGTGATCCCCCTGCTTTCAGCCTCCCCAGCACTGAGATAACAGGTGTGATCCACTAGTTCCTGGGAGCAGGGCTGGCATGGCATGTGGTGCTGGGATTGAACTGTAGTCCCTGTGCTTTCCTAAGCTCAGCTAAGCAGGCGTTTTAGACCACTGAGCTATCTTGCCACCCCTCAGTCTTATTTCTTTAAGGACTATATTTTTTCTTTGCGTGTGCGTGTGTGTGTGTGTGTGTGTGTGTGTGTGTGTATTCACACATGCATGCTATTTTTGAGTCAATACCAACAACACACTTGGAATCTTATCACAAACTCCTACTAAAGGCCTCTTTCCTGAACATAAATTCTGCTCCAGTAAAGTTTGATCCCATTGTGTGATAACTGGTCATGAGGTGCAGTGAGACCAAAGAGAGAGGTGGCAATCACTTGTTGGGATGTCCTGACCAAAATATAGGCCTAGGGAGCAGCAAAACTATTAATTATTCATGATTTTAATGAAAAGAAGGGATGGCAATAGTGTTCAGGACAAAAGTGATTTTATGTAACCTAGATTGTGCCTGAGGTTCTTGTATCTTTTGCTACTATTGACTTCAGGCACAATCTAGGTACTGATAGGGCTAGGGTCCAGTTGTAAGACCCACATACCACTCTTGAGGTTGTGTTTATTTATAGTAGGTTAGGAAATTGTTCAAGTGAAAGGGACCAGGATGATGCAGTGCAAGACATGATAGTTAAGATAGTAGCTGGGTGTGGTGGCGCACATTGTCATCCCAGCATTTGGGAGGCTGAGGTAGAAGGATCGCTCCAAGTTCAAGCCAAGCCTGGGTTAAAAAATGGTCTCAAGGCCAACCTGAACTATGCAGCAAGATTCTGTCTCAAAAAGAAAAGAAAAGAAAAGAAAACAAAAAAACCTCAGGACAGCTGTAGTTCAATCATGCTGAATCCATACAAACTCTGCTAAGAATCCATATCAAAGTGGAATAGCAGACATCTGTATAATTAATGTGTTCATTTTATCTCCTACAAAAATATGATTCTACACAGTTAACAGTATGTTTCATAATTCAATTATCAGTAAACAAGACTGAAATATACAATAAAATTTTAGGAAAGGAATTCCCAAAAATCTGGAGAAAGTATTGGAAGGTGTAGAGAAAGATATATTTAATCTTAATATAATTATATAATTAACAGATGTTATATAACATATAATTAATGTAATTAATTGTGCCTGATCTCTTTAATAGTAGCATAAGTTACAAGAAAATCAGGTACAATTTAGCTTAGATAAAGTCACTTTTAAAAAAGAGATTTGATAGATATAATTAATAGTACAACATAAAATAAAATTTCTTTTTTGTACTGTGAAATCATATAGGAGCTCAAGATGGAGGAGGAGGAAGCACCAAAAGAGATCAATGTGTCTACCGAAAAGCCACTTCAAGCTCAGACATAAAACAGTCATGTAAAAGACGCACATGCCCACGGACAAGCATGAAATTCTGGCCTATATCTAAGGCTAATGTCTAGAGTGGTTGATAAGAGCTAACCACTATAGATGTCCTAAACTTTTGTTTGTAGCGAAAAGATTCAAATTCAGGGAAAATAATACAATGTTAAGAGATGGCAATGAAGGAGCAAGACTTTCTAACTGCTCTGTCTCTATATTTTTGATCAAAGATAAACTGAATTATTGGCATCAACTTAAGAAGCACAGAGTAATTTCAGAGACCAAGTGAAATGATTGTGCACTGACACTCTACCTTGTAGTAATAAATATGAATTGTTACAAATATCAGTTTTAATTAATGAGACTGCCCAAGTGCTTTCACATGTGCTGATACTGAGTTTTAGCCTTCGCTCATTCAATAGCAATATTTGCTGCTCAGCCCATGTAGAATTTTTTCTTATGGTATCACAGATTTCTCACCATTCATCTGATCCATTCTCCTCTGGTTTCAGCTTACAGCTCTGAGTATGTTAGACCCACCTTTGATTTTCTTGGAAGCATCTTCACTTTTTAATGACACTACAACGTCTCCTGCTCACACTTTCACCTCAATCAGCATTATACCATCATTTTTCACTGGAAAGAGCCCATAGCTTGTCATATTTTCATGTTTGCCCAACCTTGTAATATTTCTGTATCTTACAAACAAATGCAGAACATAGAAACACACAAATGCATGCACACATGTGCACTCTTCACGTATTTCCATGAAGTCAGCATAAGTCAAAGCGTAACCAGATCAATCACTCCCCCATTCAAAACCTCTCTTGGGTTGTGCAGACTTAGAGGTAGGGAAAAGTGCTGCCTATCTTCATGTTCTTCTATTCTGCTAGTGCCACTCTGGCTGATCCTTTGCTTCCTCCCTCAAGAATTTCTACTTCCATGACATTTCCTCTATCCTTTCTCTTCCAGTTTTAATACCACTGACTCACTCTGGAAAGCAGTGTTGGAGTCTTTAGGTCTATGGTGGAACCTATAGAACTATCTCACTCTAAAGATGTTGTGAATTTCAACAAGATTTTCATCATAAATCACATGTGTTAAATGATCGCTATCATCATGATAGATCACTAGTTCTTCCATTTTGCATTTTCAGCTTGGTTTATGGCTAATAGTACCATAGTTATGATTTATGCAACCAATTTGATAGAAAACCATGATTTATGTGACGTGATCAAAATAAGTCTTAATTTTCATCTACAATGAACTCATTAAATTTTATTCCTGGATGAAAACTTTGTAGTGCTCCTTAGCTTTTCTTGTCTATCAACAGTAATAGTTTTGTCATATTCCCAAGTTTTGCTCACTTCAAAAATTGAAACACCATACTCTAGATAGTAAAACTCAACTTGATTTAAAGTGAAACTTTTATTCTCTTCTAATTAGGCACTTTTCACTGGAAAGAGCCCATAGCTTGTCATATTTTCATGTTTGCCCAACCTTGTAAGTGCTCCAATTTTTGTGAGAGATGAAAATAGCCTTTCCCTCTCTCCCCTAATTTCTACTTTCACTGAGTAAATGGGACAGCAGGGCGTGTGTCAGGTTTTCCTGATATGGAGGAGGTCACAGAGGTGATATATGCTATGTTAGGTGACTGCTCAGGCTAGGCCATAAGAGGCCACACCAACTTTGCATTCTTGTTGGGTGCTCTGGATACATTTACTCTTGCAATGCTTCTTCTCAGAGATTGTTATGCTGAGGGAAATTCAAGCCACATAGAAAGACTGAATTTGGCTGTTTCCCTTTCCTGTCTCAGCTAAACTCAGAGAGCAGCCTGATGAGACCATCCCCGGGGCTAGGTCTACTGCAAAATTTAAGGAGGCCTTCATTGTTAGAATCTTTCAATAGAAAGAAGACATCTGCATGACAATGACTGTGAGTGCTTCCTTAATTTTATGGCATAGACATATCCTATTTATTTCATTGCAGTGTGGTCTTGCCTAGTCTTTAGTTGTTTGAATTATCTGGAGTCATTGAAGTCTTCTTCTGGCTGAGGCTTTATGTATCAGGGAACAAAAACATGGCATCCACAACGTGTGCCATCTAAATTCTCCACTCACATAATCCAGGAGCATAATGGAGATGATGTTATATTAGCCACTAAATTTAGGGGGCCGTTGTACAGTAATGGATACAGTAATGGCAGGACTTTTTGTGCTTGTACTGAATTTGTCCTTTTTACTGAAGATATTGTTGCTGTCTCTGGGCTAGGGTGGGGAAATGTTTAAAGTTAATTCTTCCCCTCAGTCAACTTTAGAGTTTCCCTTTGGACTCATTTTAGGGGAAACCCAATGCAAAGAGAGGGTGGGGCTCACAACAAAATCATTTATGAAGAAATCTCTGTCACATAATCTTGTTCACCTAAGTGAGTTCCCATTCTCTCCACCTTAGCCCCACATGGTTTTATGCTATAAAAGTCTCTGGAAGAGACAGCTTCCCAGGGACTACCCGCTCGGGCCACCCTCCTGCCCCTCTCTCAGACAGGAGCTTTCTTTCCCTCAATAAATATACTCTGTTCATAACCTAAATAAAAGAAGTCTTTCTTATGATTTTTTTTTTCTGAAATGGATGCAGGGCACCCAGAGTAAGTGCAGGACACCAGAGTCAGGAACCCTTCCTGTAAATTCCCCTTAGGACAGCATATTCACACTTATGTTGCTCTGCAATTGCTGGAATGTCTGTTGATACTGGCAGTGTCATTCTAACATCCTGTTAGATATATTGTAATTGTTAATATTGTTTACAGAATTTCATTAATACGTTGTAATTTCTGGTCTTGCCTTTATAGAATCATTGAGCTGAAAAAGTAATATAAAAGCTTCAGCCATACTTTTTTCATGCAATTCTTTTTCTGCCATAGTTATATCTAATAGTCTGGGCCTCTGTGGAGGGTCTGGGTGGACTTTCTTGTAAACTTCACAGGCTTTCTGGGCATCTAGGTATACACAGGTGAGACTGTGTGAAGTGCCGACTTGATCAGGTTTGGGGTCTTCTAGGGGGATTGATGGGGACACATGGAGTATGGCCTTGGGTTCTGCATCTGGTTCCTCACCTCTATCCTCTCTCTTACCTGTATGAGTATTTCCCAGTTGCCTGCCCCTCACTGTCATTGGTCAAATTTAGATTTTCATCAAAAGAACTTTCAGAATGTGTTTTCTTACACAAAACCTTTGACAATTCTTGAGTACATTCACTAAAATTTTATATAGATTATTTAAAAAGCAGATTATGACATCAGTGGTTAAAGTTTTTGATTATTTATTCCTAGAGAACTACAGAAGGAAAGGTAAACTTCTAAACCCATTTTTATTTTTATTTTTATTTTTTAGTACTGGGTCTATAGGTACTAAATCTTACTACATAGATCGTGTTCAGCCTCCTAAGAGCTGGCGTTACAGGTGCACACCACTGAGCCTGGTCTCAATTGTTCTTTCAGTGCACCCAGGGATCAGGACTGGCACGGCACACCAGGGAACCGTATCTGCCTAAGCAGAGGCTTTAATCTGCTGAGCTATTTGGCTGGCCCTTCTAAGCTCAATGTTGAAGGTGCTATATTTTATCCCAATCAACATTTCCAGGCTCAGTCTCTCTTTTCTACTCTTGATATGATCTGTACTCTCTCTACCAGGGTATTCATTTATACTTTTTCAACCTGAAAATTGTTGCTTCTTCTTTGTGCTTTAATACAATTAACTGAAGTTAATATAATTCAGTTAATATAATTAACTGAAGAGGGATCTTTCTCTTTAGCTACAATGTCACATTCTTGAAAGTAGAGATTCTTATATCTTCTTGTCTCCTATCTATTTAAATGAATACAAAAACTATTTTGAATAGCCAAAAATGTAAAATGGAAAAACTTGCAGTAATCTCTTTGGAAAAGGGTATGTGAGACCTACAAGTTCCTTAAGATCCTTTCTTCTAGTAACTCATTTGCCAAAGATAGATTTGAATCTTAGTGGTAGAATGAAAAACAGGATTTTATAACAGAAGAAAAAATACAACGTGTAGAGGTGGAATTGCAGTAGCTATGAATTTCTTTTTGCATAATTAAGTTTATTGGTACAATTTAGGTATGCCCAATGTCACATTCATTATAGGGAATTGTACCTGCTTATGTCGTATCTTCATTCCTCTTTTTCCATCCCCCTCCTTTCTCTTCAGCTCCTCTATTAATTACTTGCTCAATCCTGTCACACAAGTGGAACTTCATTTTTTGTGCTTTGTACAAATATCTTACAACATTGCTCAGACTTCAATGTAATCATTGTAAGTTTATGTATTTCTTCTTTCCAAAACTGGAAATCTCTAAGATGATGTTGTATTGTTTCAGTATACTGTAAAGTGCTCGAAAAAGTTTGTGGAACAGATGGATACATGAGTGGAGGAATGAACAGTTCAGTCTTCAAGCAACATCTCTTTTAATTATATCTATTAAAATTAGTGTCGGAGTTAATATGTGAAAATCTTTTCTTTGTCTAAGTGTTAATTTAAAAATGGAGCTACTTAAGATGACAAACATCTTCCAACACTGCTTCATAGTATGAGGAGTTTTAGAAAATAACCTGCTAACTAAGCAAAAAAGCAATTAAGGAAGCAAATTAATATGAGGACTTGAATCACTAAAGAAATAGAATTATCTTTGTGGACAGATGTTCAGTGCATAACTGTCAGTGCCAGCCCTTGTTACCACTCAGTGCTCAGAGAATTCATGGTGTAAGAAGCACAAGATGTTGGTAACCAGGAGACAGACAGAGCAACTACTGACGTGCTGTTTTAAAATAATGCTCTCATAGTAACCATAACATGCAACCTTAATTATGATTTGCTCTGTTTGCTTTACTTTTGACAGTAGTAACATTCTTGAAAATGTCAGTTAAATATCTACCTGCTTTGTTTCTTGCTGTGAAAATACTGAATGCTTATATTACATCTATCTAAATCTGTAGAATTTTTTTTTAGCTAGAAATTTAAAATATAACTTCCTTTGCTTTGGGTATATACTAGTCTTATATCTATGTCCTCAAGCTAATAAGCCCATTTTCCCTTAAGTAAATCACAGACATAATGTGATTATAATGCTATCATCAGTTTAATAATTTCAAGTGTTCACAATATTTTTGTGAATGTAGAAATGTCAGTAGATGTGGCTTGATAGGGTTTGTCAAAGATTTTAAATGACTGATGACAAAATATTTTGTTGTCTGTCCTTTGCCCATTCCTGGAGATTACTGTTTCTCAATTTTAGGTAGGCAGACTGTTTAATTTCAGGCATTTTTCAAAGTTCTTGGATCTAAGAATTACAAGAGGAAAAAAGAAACAAAAAATTCTATGGTATTTTAAACATCAAAGTATGCTCATTTAAAAGCAAAAAGTAGGGGCCGGGGAGATGGCTTAGTGGAATAAGCGCTTCACTGGTAAATGCAAGGGCCTGAGTTCAATCCCTGGTTCTGCCAAAAAAATAAAAATAAAAGCAAAAAGTAACAATGATATGAGATACAGAGAGAGAGAGAGAAAGAGAGAGACAGACAGACTAAAAGTTTTATGAGTATGAAGGAGAAATTTTCAGTGAAAGGTAAAGGTTTGGTTGTATGATTATTGATTATTAACATAGGTAAACAAGTCTTCAGTCTGTAAACTGGATATTATATGAAAGTTCAGGCCACAATTACCAATGAATATTTTGCTGAATTGGATGATTACATAAAAAAACACCGGAGGTTCTAGTTTCTCATAAAACTGAGACCTCATGTGTGGAGAGGTCTTTTAGGGAGACCCAGGGAGGTAACTGTTGGCAGGATCAAGGAAGTGATTTCCCCATTGAAGAGTGAAGTTGGCATAAGGTATGCATGTGTGTGTATGTGGGGGGTGGACACACATGGCAGAAAAGAAAGTGATAACAAAGCTTTGGCAGAGATGGCTAAGACTGACACAGTGCTTGTCAGGGCAATCTACAAACACTGTTATCCTTACATTATCTGAAAACAATGAATTACCATTTGTCTCTTAAGAATGGTGAATAAAATATTGATACTATGCTTTCTTTTAGAGTTTCTGAAGGAGGCAGTGTAAGCCAAAAGATGGAGTGTGGGAATTTGGAAGCTCTAGTAACCTAAAAAAGTCCTCATGAAAACAGTGTAAGACAACCTGTTCTCAATTAAATGACAGAAGTTTTCTCAAACTGTCTCGTGTTCAACGTTTTTGGAAAAGTTGCAAGTGTCCAAATGCATAGAAACAAAAATGTAGTTTAGTTGTTAATGGGGAGCTGGAAATAATTGTAAATTATTGCAATATACCAGATAAATGATAACTATCCTTAATTAAAACAGTCGAAACTGTTAAAGGTGGCTAAGGAAAGCTGTGAAAAGAATAGTTTTTTTTTTCCCCCAGCAGTTTACTGCATCTTTTCTTTATCTCTTTCATCCTGTCCTTCTGAGCAGCTCTTTCTCTCTCAACTTCCAGTGTCTTTGTCCCAGTGACTCCTTATCTTTGAGTCCTAATGGTTAGGACAGCTTGGATCAGGGGGCAGACAATTAGATGGGCAAAATTTCGTCCTGAGTGGCAAATATTTTCTTTACTTTGTCTAGCTTCACGTTAACATCAATAGGAAAAATAATATTTCTTTAGGTAATACATATGAAGGATTTGGCCCAAAATACTGGAACAATGCAGCACTAAACAAGTGTGACTTATTTTGCTGTGTTTTTCTCTTATTATCTCTCTTCCCCATCCTTTCTTGCTATCTTCTCATGGTTTTACAGTGTGCTTTGATAAACTCACTGCTAGCAGCAATTCCCTGAAAGATACCCAGTGATTACTCATTTGAAAAGATAACTTCATAGTTGATGATGACAGTCCTGTAGCCATTTTTGAAACTTAAGTACAGAGGTTTGATTTAATTCCTTTCTTATTTACCTTTACTTAACATTTTAGATATGTAAGATCTCTCCCCTTGTTAGCTTAGTTTCTCTAATTCCATTTTCTCATACTCTTGTAGTTTTAATTTTAATATATTAAGTGTGTACTCTTTGTGTCCTTGGAGATTGCAGTTTGTATTTTACTTGCATTTATCTTAATTTATGTAAGTGGAATGCTCCGTATTAGATTTTATTATTTTTTGCGTCTCCTTTCTGCCACAGCATGTTGTTCGGATGCAGACAAGTTGTTGTGCTCGCTTCTGTCTTTAACTGCTCATAATACTCTCAGATGGGTATCAGCTCAAATCTCTTCAAAGTATTTAGCAAAGAATTTCTAATGGCAGAAGAGAGTGAATTTATACCTCCATGACTCTCAAAAGAGAGTCTACAGCTCTAGATTCAATCTCCACATTTCTTTGAAATAATCTGATTGATCGTTTTAAAAGAAGTCATGTAAATTTTACAATGAATGTTATAACACATTTGTGGTTCCTTATTATAAAAACAACTTCTAGAGCACAGTTCAATTGCTTAGCTTTTATCTGCATTTTATGAACGAAGTTGTTTCTCTTGGAACATGTACCAAGATATCTCCCGATGGAGCCTGTGTTCCCTGCCCGGCACATGGACTCCAAATTTGATAAATGCTCTGTAAATTGAAAACGTGCAATTTCTGAAAATGGCATCTCAGGAAAAATTTTTCTTAAGAGACAGAGAGTAATATTTAAATCCCTCCTTATTTAAATATTGACAAATATACTTAGCACTGAATAGTTGTAGGATATCATTCCTCACAGTAAACTGATGCTACGGGCTTCCGCTTCAACTTGGTTATAATAGTAGAGGATAACTGTGTTCCTAAAGGAACATTTGTTTTTGGAAGGAAGTCAAGCCCTTGGGAGGCTTGCTGGAAGGTTTTCAGAGGCTGCCACTAGGGTGTATTTTAGTGGTCAGTTCCGTGAACATCTCCTCCATTTCCACCAATAATTTTCAATTCACCTAATATAAACAACTAATCTAAGTAATAGCTTTGCATACCGCATCTTCCAGCAAGATTATTTCCTGCAATTATTTGTGTGACAGTAATTCTTGAGCTGCAGCAACATTTCTGCCTTCAAGACTTTGTTAATGGCGATGTAAGCTTCCTTCCTGTCTTTTGCTGTTCATTTTTTGTGGCTCAGGTTGATGTTGATCTCTTCTATCATACTTCCCTTTCTTCCATTCAATTTCTGTGAATTTTCTTGTTGCTTAACATTGCCTTAATGTAGCCCTATTCATTTGCTATTGTACTCTGTATGTACCTTGATTGCAATCTCCCGTGGGAGAGGATTGTATTTGATCATAGTCTGCCTTAGCACCAGGCACAGTGGATATGCAGGATGCCCACGATTTGTGCTTGCTGCCTGATGGAACCGCTGCGCTGCAATGCCTCGGTGAACACTGGTTGCCTGTGCTCTACCTAGCCTTGCCTGTCGAAGTGTGGATCACAGGCTGAAAGTATGGGACTAATGGGGGGCTTGTTAAACATGAAGACTCATGCGCAGGTTAAAATGCAGAGCTAGTGTTCTCCAGGCCTGTGCTAGTGCATACAGTGAACACTGAATTCCATATCATCAGCTGACATTTGAAAGTTGAGTTTTGAACAGTACAGTGAAAGTTTAGATGATCCTTTAAAAATTTGATTTCTAGACTAAAACTTTATTTCCAATTTGACCTACTCTCTGTTGTGGTATGGATTTTGAGCTACGAATTATTTCTAAATGTTGAAAAGTATAATCCAAAGCAAACTGTTTCAAAAACATTCCACAGGATCAAATGCTACTGCCTATAGACGAGGTGTTTCAGGAGCAGAGCCATACCACGTGGTTGCACAATATGAGTGCTGCTTCCGCTGAGGAGCTGCAGAGCTCAACAACTGTGACAGAGGCCTGGGGACTGGGGAGCTGAAACCATTTATTCTCTGTCCTTTGCAGAATGGCTTTGTTGGGCTCTGATCTGGCGTCATGATGCTGTGTATGCAGGAGGAGCACCACACAGATTATGAGTAAACTTATAGAAAAACAAGTGTGAACTTCAATTGCCTTTAATATTCTATGTGCGTATAATATAGAATTATAAATCTGTGCTATATAATTACAGGCTGTTAAATTGTTTTGGAATGTTGCAGGATAATTGTGGAAGAAGCATCCTTCTTTCCTAACCAGTCACAAGAGATAAGAGAAATAAAAGTGCTTGAAAATAGTCTGTCATTGTCGTTTGGAACTCAATAAGCTATTACAGTTTTGTCAGGTCTAATCACTAAAGATGTGAATGAAAATATATATCTCGGGCAATCTGACCTCTATCAACATCATGCATTGAGGTTACCCTGACATCTGAAGAAGAGCAATTCTATTCTGTCAAGATGGAGACTCAAAGTTGCTGGTAAAGGTCAGATACTCCTTCACCTTTAGCCACTGGATCAGATTGAAATTAAAGTGAGAGGTGCATAGAAGCTGCCTTATATCTTCTGTCAAATTAGTCTAATCCTCATTAAGTTGTACTGCTAATTCAGCATGTTTGAAGGGCTCTTGACACTATGAGAAATGTCACCCTATGACTGCAAGGGACTTAAAGGATCTGAGGCTTCTAGGTTTGAGTCAATTCCTCCCTGATATATCCTGAGGCTTACAGGGGGTGTATGCCTCCTTAGGGGCTTGTGGATAACAGCACATTTTGTATTTTAGGAATACAGACTGGAAGCCACATTGGTTGACTGACGACAATGTAAAAAAAAAAAAGGTATCTGAAGGATTTATGAAATACTTGTTTTGTTGTATCTTCACATGTAAGATTTCTTAGAGCAAATTAGTGATATTGTAAAACTAATGCAATGTAAAAGTGCAAGATGATCAGAAGTCTGCACCTTCAGAGTTAAACAACAAATTTTTACCAGAAAGATGTAATTACAGAGATTTAAGCTCCTGCTGACGAGACTCATTTGGATAAGGAAAACTGTATTGCTTAGCTGACAGTTTGCTGAATGACAATCAGGAAACCATAGGTTATGATCTTCCTGTTATTAAAATACTTTTCAAGCTACTCTATTTCTTCATTATTCAGATTGTTTGCTATATAAATAGACTATGACTGCTTGGATTCTTTAAAATAACTTTGTGGTAATGAATAAATACCACAAGAATGTATGAATTACTTTAGATAAAAAGGCTAAAACCACATGAACATAAAAGATTAAAAATGAAAAATCCTTTTCTCATATTTACTTCTGAGGAATAATAAAAGTGAGGAAAGGAAGGGTGAAAGCCTAGTGTGCATAATATCAAGTTTGAAACTCTCTGGAAAATATAATCCGACTTTCTCTAGAGTTCACGAACCGTAGGGAACTGATGGGACGCTAACGACAGCGAGAGCTAGGGTGTCACTATTTCTTGCTCCAAAATGAATGTTGAAGCTCCGGCAATGGCACTCTCCTTAGCCTGGTGCCACTGCCCTATTTGCTAACCCTACTGCTTTTCTCTCATAGCCCAGGGATTCCACCACTCTTGCCACTACTCTGTGGGCACCGTGACTCATGCACTCCAGGCTCACAGTCGCTTGAATTGTACAGTCTTTGGTGAGTCTAGAGAAAACTTTTCCTGACTTTTTAGTAGTCTATTTCTGAAGTTCCAATATGACATTTTTGTGCAGTCATAATGGGGGTGTGTACTGAAGATTAAGCCCTGGGCCTTTGCACTGAGCTACATTTAGCCCTTTGTATTTTCTTTTTTTTTCAATCTGGAACATACTTTATTGTACTTTGAAAAATCAAAAAAATCCAAGTCTATTTCTATTTATAGGCATAAGAATATATGTTTTTACTCTACAAGATGAAGAATCAACACCACATATAAGCAAAAACACAATTTACTTACACTCATTTTTCTTTGAATAAAAATTAAGTAAGACTTCAATAAATCTTTTCCCTCAGTGTTTTCCAAGTCTTTTTAAAAATAGTGTTTGTGGGCAGGATATCATGTTTGCATCTTCTGCTATGAATAACCACAAATAAGACAACAGTATGCTTTGTGGTATAATTTCAAGTCAGGAATTGTGATACCTCGTGCCTTGCCTTTGTTGGCCAGGATTGCCTTCACTATTCTAGGTCTTTTCTGGTTCTAAATAAATTTTAGGAATGATTTCTCTAGGTCCGGGAGGTATGTTGGTGGCAGTTTGATAGGAATTGCATTAAATCTGTACAACAATTTTGGGAGTATGGCCATCTTCACGATGTTGGTTCTTCCTATCCAGGACCAGGGAATATCTTTCCATTTTCTGAAATCCTCTATGATCTCTTAGGGTGCTGTAATTTTCTGTGAAAAGATCTTTGACTTCCTTAGTTAGGTGAATTCAAAGGTATTTGATTTTCTGTGGTGCTATTGTAAAAGGTATTGTTTATATAGTTTCCCTCTCAGTGTGTCTGTTATCTGTGTAGAGGAATGCTATTGACTTTTGAGCACTGACTTTGTATCCTTCTATGTTACTGAATTTGTGCATCAATTCTAGTAGCTTCTTGGTGGAGTTTTTTGGGTCTTCCAAATAAAGTATCATGCCATCTGCAAATCGTGATAATTTAACTTCTTTACCTGTTCTTATTCCCTTTATTTCTCCCTCTTGTCTAATGGCTGTTGCTAATGATTCCAAAACAATATTATATAGGAAGGGTGATACCGGACATCCTTGTCTTGTACCAGATCTGAGAGTAAAAGATTTCAGTTTTTCCCCATTTAGAAAATGTCATAGATGGCTTTATCAAATTGAGGTAGAGGTCTTCTATTCCAATTTTCTGTAGGACTTCGAACATGAATGAGTGTTGGAATTCATCAAAAGCTTTTCCTGCATCAATTGAGATGATCATGTGGTTTTTAGATTTCAGATTATTAATATTGTATATTAGTTTATAGATTTTCAAATGTTGAACCATCCTTACATCCCTGGGATAAATTCTACCTGGTCATAGTGTATGATTTTATTGATGATTTGCTGTATTCTATTTCCTAGGATTTTATTGAGGATTTTTGCATCTATGTTCTTGAGGGAAACTGGCCTGTAGTTTTCTTTTTTTAGTTGCATCTTTCCCTGGTTTTGGAATTAGTATAATTGCCTCCACAAATGATTTTGGGAGGACTTCTTCATTTTCAATTTCACTGAAGAATGTGAGGAGTGTAGGGATTATATCTTCTATAAATTTCTTATAGAATTCAGTTGTGAATCCATTAGGACCTGGACTTTTCTTTGTCAGCAGGCTTTTAAACACATTTCATTGGCTGTTATTGGGTTATTGAGAGTTGTTCTATCTTCTTGATTTGGTTTTGGTAATTTGTGCCTTTTGAACAATCTGTCCATTTCTTCTGTGTCTTCTATTCTGTGAGCATAAAGGTTCTCTCAGTAGCTATTGATAATCGTTCGAATTTCCACTGGGTCTGTGGTGATTACACCCTTTTCATTCCTTATTGCTTGTATTTGAATTTTTTCTTTCCTCTTTTTGATGAGGTTAGCTAAGGGCTTATCAATTTTATTTAGTTTTTCAAAGAATCAGCTTTTTGATTTGTTGATTCTTTGAACTGTTTTCTTCATCTCAGTTGAATTAATTTCTGTTCTAATCTTTATGATTTCTTCCTGTCTTTGGGCTCTGGGTTTGGTTTGTTCCTCCTTTTCTAGATGTCCAAGGTTCAACATTAGGGTGTTTATTTGTTCCTGTTCTGTTTTCCTAATGTGTGAGTTTAATTTAATAAATTCCAATAAGTTGTGGTTGAATTTTCATTGAATTGTAGATATTGTTGAATTTCTTGTTCAATTTCATCTGTGACCCATTGATTGCTGGGTAGGGTGTTGTTTAATTTCCATGTATTTAGCAGGTTTTTTGGGTTTCTTTTGTCTTATATTTCCAGTTACATTGCACTGTGTTTGGATAATATCCATTGGATAATTTATGTTTTCTTGCCTATACTTAAGCATGACCTCTGGACTAGTATGTGGTCTATTTTGGAAAATGAGCCGTGTGTAGCTGAAAAAAATGTGTATTCAACTGTGGTTGGGTGGAATACTCTGTATATGTCCTCCAGGTCCATTTGTTCCAAGCTCTCATTCAGTTCTGCTACTTTCTTGCTAATTTTTTGTCTGGTTGACCTATGTTTTTGAGATAAGGAGGTATTAAGGTCTCTTGTTAAGATTGTGGTCTAAGATATTAGACTTTTCATGTCCATTAAGATTTGTCTTACATAGTTGGGTGCTCCTGTGTTCAATGCATAGATATTTATGAATGTTACCTCTTCCTCTTGATTTTTTCTCCTAACAAATATAGAGTGGCCTTCTTTATTTCATTTGATCTTTCTTGGCTTGAAATTGAGACTGTCTGAAAACAAGATTGCTACACCTGCTTTTTTCTGAGGTGCTAGGGCATGTAGTATTGTTTTCAATGCTTTGACTTTAAGGCTATGAATGTCTTCTTGAGTTAAGTGTGTTTGTTGTATACAACATATTGTTAGGTTTTGTTTCCTAATCCATTGTGCCAGTCTATTTCTCTTAATTGGAGAATTGAGTCCATTTACATTGATGGTTATGATTGACTTATGATTGTCATGTTATTTACTTGCTGTTGTTTACTCCTCTCTGACCTGTGTTTAGCTATTTTTTTCTATTTAGTGGGTTCCTTCTGTTCTTGTTTGTAGAGTTCTGGTCACTGTGGTCCCTTTGTAGAACATCTTTCAGTAGGCTGTGTAAGGATGGCTTTGTCATCATGAAATTCTTTAGTTATTCTATGTCGTGGAAGTATTTCACTTCTCCATCAAACTTGAAAGAGAGTTTTGCAGGGTATAGTAGTCTGGGCTAGAATTTGTTTTCATAGAGGACTTGAAGTACTCTGTTCCATGCTGTCCTTGCCTTCATGGTTTGTGAAATGAAGTTGTCTGCAATTCTTCTGGGTTTTCATCTGAATGTGATCTGCTTCTTTTCTCTAGCAGCTTTCAGTATATTATTCTTGTGGTTGTTATCTGGGATTTTGACAATTATATGTCTCAGTGTTTTTAGTTGGGTTGAAGTTATTTGGCATTTTGTACGCTTCAGTTACCTGAATGTTAGATTGTTTCCTCATATTTGGGAAGTTTTCTGCAATTACTTCTGTCCATATTCTTTTTATATCATTTATATTGACTCCTTCATTCTCATTGATGCCAATTAATCTCACATTGTTCATTTTGGCATCAACTTTCAGGTGATGGATTATTTTTTCCTGCATCCTCATTGTTTTTAAGAGATCCTTTCTCACTAGCTGCACCAACATCTTCAAGATCTGTAATCTGTCTTCACTTTCACTCAGATGGTTATGTAGAATCTTGATTGAGATGTTAAGTTCTTCTATTTCTCTTTGACTCTTCTCCATGTGATTTATTTCTTTCCTGTATCTCTCATTCAAGGAATCCATCATATTTCTAATCTCTTCTATTTTTTTTTTTAATCAGTGTCTTATTTAGAGGTAGCTATTAATTCTTTTACTGAGGAATTTTTTCCAAATTGGGTTTCCTCCATATTTTCATAATTGATTCTCTACTTCAGATGGTATGATTTCAAAGATTTCTTTTTTTATATCAGAAATTATTTCTGCTCTGAGTTCCTCTTTACCTTTTTGCTGTTGTTTCTATGCTTGTGATGCTGTTAATTCATATGTTTCAGCTGAAATAGTGTTCTGTACACTTGTTCTGGTTGCATATTGGGTTTCCCCCATGCATTTCTCGATTTGACTCATTACTTCAGATGCTATGTATTCAAAAATTTCTTTTTTTTATTGTGGGCATTAATCCTGGTGTGACTTCCTCTATACTTTTCTGCTGTTGTTTCTTTGCTTCTTGCTCTGTTAATTCATTCATTTCAGCTGATCTATTGTCCTCTGCACTTTTCATTGGTGGGCTAGAGGACTGAGATTGCATTTTGCTTCTTGTCTTTGTCATTTTGTATAGCACCGACCTATGACCTTTTGTGTAGAGCTTTGTTTTAGTTACAACTTTAGCATGTAATGAGATTCGGGTGCCGCTCTATTAAGTTTGAGATTATCCAGTTATGCCTGGCCTGGATCTAGCTGTAGCTTGTTTTTGCTGTAGCCCTCTGGCACAACAGTGAGCCTGTGGTTCCCCTCTGTTGTGCCCCTGGTCCAGGGAGCACCGTGGGGTGCAGAAGCTCTCCCACACACTTACCGGGCTGTGCTTGGCTGCATCAGGGGCCTGAAGAGTCACAAAACTTCTCTCTCACTAGGCGGGCTTTGGGGCAGTGGCTCAGAGGAATTGCAGGGCTGGCTGGGCTGCGTTGGATCGGGCGAGAGAGTCTCAGCAATTCTCGCTCGCTCTGAGGTCTTGGGGGTGGGGGCTCCGGAGGGCATTCACTGTTGGAGGAGTCGGGGAAGCTGAAAGTTCTCCCACACACTCACCGGGCCGGGCTAGGAGGGATCAGGCTGAGATTGTCTCAGAAGTTCTCACTTGCTCGGCCGGCCTGGTGTGGATTGGGCTGCGATAGTCTCAGAAATTCTTGCTTCCTCGGTGGACTTGCCATTTGTATTTTGAGTCTGGGTATAGCTAGGTTACCCAAGAGGACTTAAATTTGTAATCCTGTTTCACCATCTTGTCTAAGGCCACATCACTCTGAACACACCTGATCTCATTTAGTTCACCATCTTAGATTGTGCTTCAGTATTCCACAGTATAGAAAAATCCTCACAGTTTTTATCTACAGCTATTTCCCTCTTTGTATGAGAGCCCCACTATGTCCAGTCTCTATGCAGATTTAATCAGTTTCTCCAGTTCTTTGTTGACAACGGGCTTTGTGATTTTTCTCTCTCCTTGGAACAGATGCTTGGTTGTGAGTTTTTTCAGCCACCATGCAATTTGGTTGGAGAAATTTCCCTCACTGTTGCAACACATTTTGATCTTGAGGCTCAGCAATGAGGCTGCCAGCTTCCACATGTGCACACCTGCATGGCCACTCTCCTGGTCCAGTCAGTGTTTCCAGACACATCCAACTTCTAGTAGTGGATGCATCCTTGCTCCAAGCAGCTGATATGTCTAGGGGAGACAGTTTGTACTGCTGTGTATTTGCACATCATCCTCAGGTGGATAGAAAGATCTGTGCCTCTTCTTCCTGTGAATCCCAGGAAGAAAATCTTTGACATAAGACATTATATCAAACAATGGATTAAGCAGACAGTAGATAGTTGCATTTGAAATGGTGCAATTATTCATTATATACTATGCATTAGGGACAGTATTATGTATTATCTCATTTAATTTTCACCAAAATTCTACCAAATAAAAGAAACAAAAAATTCAACAGATTCAGAGTTTTAAAGACTATAAAAGTTTACACAATCAGAAAATATTAGGTGTTTAAATTCTTGATCAATCAAACAACAAAACCAATTAATTTTTTCCCTGTAATATATTGAAAATATATATCTTAATTATTCATTTTAAAATATTGACTAGAGTTTTCTCTGTCTGGATTCTATTTATGGATTTTCCCTCAGCACATTACTCTAAACAGTACACTTATATTTGCTTTGTTCTTTATAATAATAAAAGTCTTCATAATAATCTTTGCTAGAAAAGTTGTCTCAGTATATCAATCAGCACAATAGAGAAAGAGTAACTGTTAAAACAAACAAATCCAAACAATACTATCTTGCTCAGCACCTTCTAGCTGGCAAACAGGGGCTGCCATGTTTTGAGCAGGGCAGGCCTGGACACCTGCCACCTCCATTAGTGGAAGACACTTCTACCCAGTGATAGATTGGCTCCAGTGGACTCTACTATGCTCATCCAGGAGCACAGCAGCCTCTTTGTCATATCAAGAAGTGTGAGCAAAGTTAGTGCCAAAAGAGAACAACAGGGTATTTGGTTCATTGCGATTTGGTTCTTTGTGCTCTGTCTGTGGACCAGTGGCATTCTGTCATAAATACACTCCTGACAGCAGTGTCTGCAACTTCAATTATAGAGACAATGGGTACATCTTCTGCACAACTGCTTTGTGCATCTCAGCATTGTTCTGGGCATTGTAACAAAGAAAGTAAGTAATTAGAGTCGTTTTGTGCTAAGAGCTTTAGATGCAATTTGGTGGATGAATTTGAAATTTCATTGTTTCAATGTTAATAGTGTCTTCTTTGGTAAACAATACTTTAGCAATAGAGGAGGTTTGCAGAAAGAATGGATGAATGTTTTCTGTTTTCTGTAAATGTGAATATTTTGTAATGAAGGGTATGTTATTGGTTTTAAGATATTAGACACTAATTTTTGATGTTAATGCATTAGGGTCAAACACAGGAAATTAGTTAGTAGCATTGGCAAGAAAAATTAAGTTTTATTACAATGCAAGAATAGATTTTTAAATTCCAGGGCAGCAGATATTTGCTTCTGCATACACAATGTAATATATTTTTTTTCCATGGGAAATGCTCTAAAACAAATAGTTAAAAGTGATAAGATAGCATTATTTATTGTATCAATTACTTGAGTATGTATATGGTCAATGATAAGAGTTTTTATGTCTTTATTTTATAATGTAAAAAAGTTTCCATAATTCTTTAATGTCAAATATGGAAAATTTTAAAATTTTCTTGCCAATGCCAGCAACTAACTTCAATTACATATTACTTTGATCATTATTTAATGGTCTCTTTTTCAGCTATGGAGAATTCACATCAAATTATAATATCCTAAAAGTTCATTATCCTTGGAAGAATGTTTTTTAATGTCTCAAGCATGACAAAATATTTGGAAATTTTCTAGAGGAAATAGATAAAATGTGGTGTGTATATACTATCTAAAGCATGAAATTTAAGATTCTATAACCTGTGATTTAAGTTTATACAGCACAAAATTTCATGAGTAACACATAGATCACCAATAACATAAAAAGTCAATGATGGATGTACTGTTTTGTAAAAAAAAACAAGATATTTATGCCTGGCATTTATATCTAAATTTATAAAATAAACAATTAGGGGGATTGTCATTTATTAATTTTTGATGTACTGTCAAGCAATAATAAATTTTCATTTTTGCTCAGTAGGAACATAGTCCAATTTTTTTGTTTAGAAAAGATAAAAATGCTATCAGAGATATCACAGTAAGCTAGAGGAAGCAATGCTCAGAAAATGCTTCTCAAGAAATACAGATATTCAGAAATTGGAGTAGGGGTGAACAAAACCCTAATGTGGGACAGTAACTTCCCCAATGAATTCCAACAGTGTCCAGCATTTATCAGAAAAATAAGGATACCTCTCCAACCCAACAGGTACTACTTACACCCTAGGTCCTGTGAATGTGCCATCTTGGGAAAGATCTAACCCCCCAAGGGAAGAAACCAAGGATAAAGGCCACAGTAAGACATACATTGGGGGGCTTACATTGGAGCAGCCACCACCTAGTGCCTACCTGTCTTTCCACTAGGAGACAGAGCCCAGCTAGCAAGAGGATCACAAAAGAAGGCTTCCTCAGATTAGGGGCACAGGGCAGTGGGTTGGTGAAAGGTGATCATAGAAAAATAAAGACCTAGAACCAGGTTAGGGACCCAGAACATCAAGGAATTTGTGGGAGTATGAGTTTTATGAGACTCAGCAGAATAAGAAAGGGACAGGAACAGAGCCAGAGTAGGCACTGCTCCCCAACAAAGCTGGTCAACTTTGTGCTTTTTATGGGATGCTGACTGCTGCCCACCCTTAGTGCCAGGGTAGGATGAAAAAATGTCTGGGACCTTTGACCCCTAGAGAAAACAACAGGGGATTCCCCTTACTCCACTAAGAATGGCTTAGAAAATAAAAAATGCTGGCAAGATTGTGGAGAAAAAGGAGCTCTTCCATTTGGCTCATGAGAATGTGAACTAGTACAACTACTATGGAAATCAGCAGGGAGTTTCTTCAAAAACAAAAAAGTGAGAAATTCCATTTAATCTTGCTGTACCTTTTCTGGGTTTCATCCCTGAGAATTACAGTTACCATATTACACTGTACATGCATAGGCATGGTACAGCAGCACGACTCACCACAGCTAAATTATGAAAGTGACCTATGCAACTATGAACTGACAAACGGCTAAAGAAAGTGTGGTGTATGTACACAGTAAGTACTACTCAATCATAAATATAGATGGCTTTGAGTCATTTGTAGGAAAATGGATGTATCTTGATACCATACTGATAAATGAAACAAATCATGCAAAAGATTAAATGTAACATGATTTCTCTTACTTTGAGAAATGCAAAATATAAGTGCAGAGCAAAATAAATGAGAGGTAGTGGGAAACAGAGAGGTAGACATTTTGGAAATGGGGAAAAGGGAAAAGCATAGAGTGAGTGAAACACAAAGTACATGTGTTGGTATATAAGTCTTGCTCTATCTAGGTCTTAACCATCCAGCAGAAAAGTATAAAAATTAGGTATACAATGGGGGGCCAAAATAATAAGTTGAGCTGTAAATGGCTATGGTCGACAGCTTCTTCGGATAACTCACCATTGTTATGGAATGCTGGACTGTGTTGTATTGTGTTGTCGAGTTCAAGCACCTAAGTTAGTTGAATGATAATGGAGTGCCCATCTTTGAAAGGTGTAGACAAAGGCGGGGTATAGAAAGGAAAAATCATGATGTATGTGTATAGACAGTACAGTTGGGATAGATAGTACTGTGCTTCTACATAATCCTATGAGAGGCAAGATTTGCACTAATGGTGGTTGGACAGGAACTATGGCCAACCACTAGGAAAAATAACAAGGTAGAAGGTATTAATTATTGAATCTTTGATGTAATTCAGGTATAAAAAGTAAGATATGCAAAGAACTACACTCTATTTACTGATAAGAGACATACGGTATAATAATGTCTGTAAGTATAATATCATGTATGCACCTTCTATGATACCAAAACATTATGAAAACAGTTTGCAATGTATTAATTTATCAAATCCATCTTGTCAAGGTATCTTAAAACTGCTTCATTGATATTTGTACTTCAATAAAACAAAAATTAAAAAAAAAGATCAAGATATGATATATATATGTACCAATTCCTCAATATGAATGTAATCATTATGTAGTGCAAATATACACTAATAATAAAAGCATTAAGAGTATGAGACCTTGCTGTAGCTCTTGATGTAGTAGGTAGGAAGATTGCTTCAACTCAAAAATTCATGGCCAGTATGAGGAGCATAGTGAATCCCTGCTTTGGAAAAGAATTCAGGGCCCTATAAGAAGACTTATAATCTGGGGTTATATACCATTCAATGCATGAATTCAGGAGCTAAGCAGGTAAAGTAATTGGGAAAGCTATTAAGCTCAGCAACAACAGAGAATGGCAGAGTGAAAGGAAACCTGACTGTCCATACAGATGGGTCATGATTCATCTTATTAGTGCAGGATATTATAATGTGGTAATAAATTTTTAAAGATTTTGTATACCTCTATTTATATTTTAAATATTTGTAGGGATTATACTCAGGCCCACCACATGAGTGGGACCCCTTGGGGCCTGCCAGATCCTCATTTGAACCAGAGCCCAGGCTGGGCATGTGAACGAGACTGCCCAGGGCCCACTGGATCCAGATTCAACCCAGAAGCCAGGCCTAGTGTATAGGCCCGGTGTGAAACACTGCAGCAGAACACCCTGCCAAGAAGCTAGAGTCAAGACCCACCCAGCTGATGCAGGAGCAGAACCTCTTGCCAGACTAGCACAGATGATTCACCTCCAAAGGCTGCAGCAGGAAGAAGTGGAGCACAGCAACCAGACCCAAGCCACACCCACCTGGACAAGTTAGAACTTGATAGATCTGAACCTAGTGCGAATATAACAACTCTATCTAAGCTCTACACCAAAGGTCCAAAGACAGTGCTATACAAAATGACAAAGACAAGGAATAAAATGCATTTTAGGCCCCAAGCCCATTCAGAACAATTGCAGGAGGTAATAGCATAGAAGAAATTGGAAATCACATAGCTGAAATCTCTGAAATAATAACATCAGAAGAAACAACTGCAGAAAGGTATAGAGAAAATCAAATGAGAAATAATTTCTGAAGTAAATAATGGTAATTATAATGAAAGAAGTACTAAGTACTTCTAAAGAAGACGCTGATATAAAAATGGAGGAGAATAGAAAAAGTGATGGAATCCTGGAATGAGAATATAGGAAAGAAACAGAATATATGAAGCAGATTCAAAGTGATATACAGGAAATTAAAACCTCAGTTGTAAGCTGGCAAAACCATTTGAATGAAAGTGAAGATAGACTTACAGATCTTGAAGACACTATTGCAGCTAGTGAAAAAGTAAGAAGATATATCTTTAAAAAGTTAGGATTCAGGAAAAAATAATTCAACACCTGCAAAACATGCAAAGATGACCAATGTAAAACTAATAGGCATCAATGAGAAAGAAGGAGTCAATACAAATGATATAAAAAGAATATGGGCAGAAGTGATAGCAGAAAACTTCCCAGATACAGGGAAACAAACTGACATTCAATAGCTGAAGCATATAGAACTCCAAATAACATCAAATCAATTAAAAACACACCCAGGCATATAATAATCAAGATCACAGAAATTCAGCACAAGAGTAGCACAAAAGCCACTAAAAAGAGTCAGATCAGATTAAAGGGGAAACCCATCAGCATAATAGCAGATTTCTTTCTCTTCGCAAACTATCCAAATAAGAAGAGCATGGAGCAAAGTACTACAAGTCTTTCAGTCTTGTATACAGCAGAAAATATTTCCATCAGCACACTCTACAAATGGACTACTCCTTTGCCCTTTTGGTCATGATTCTATCTGGGTCTACAGGGTGGATATCAAGGAAATAGTAGTAGCTCAGTCCCACAAGTGACCCCTGGCCACCAGTAAGCATCATGGACGCTGTCCAGGTTCACAACACACTACAACTTTGTTTGATATCCTATTCCCAAACGATTAGAAGTGCTGGTCATTTATTTGCCATTCCAGTATTCATCTTATGTTTTATTCTTAGTAATTCTTTACTATCATGAAAACTTTTTCTAAGTTTGTTTTAAAATATTTAATTTTCAATTAATAATTAATTTTCTGAATATTGCTGAATCTTAATTTGTGCTTTTAAGACTGTACTGTATCTTTGACTTACACTCTCCTTAAAAGACATGATATTTTCTTCTAGAATTAAAAACTTTAAAAAGCATATTTCCATTTTCCATTGACTTTATAATACTTCCTTGTCTTTCAGACACACACACACACACACACACACACACATACACACACACATGAAAAAAAATATGTGCATAACCCAACATAAGATTGATACTGTTTCACAGAAATCTTTAACGACCTTATAAATGGGTTCATCTAATATATTTTACGTAGTCTGGTATAACTATCATGTTGAAAGCTCTTTATTCTTTATTCAGGACCATACAGCAACTTCTCTTGCCTTCTAAATTATGCTTTTTGTTGTTTACTATATGCTACATCTGGGGGTATTAGAACATTCTGAGTTTGTATAACTGGAAAATAATTTACTTTTAGTTTTCAGAGGTATTTTTGCTAAATATAAAATTCAAAGAGGACAGATTTTTTTTCTTTGAGTGCCTTAAATTAATTAGCCCACTTTCTTACACACTTAGTGTTCTTTTTCTTTCTAATGTGGAATTAGATGCTATTTAGTTTTGTTCTTCCATAGCTAATATTTTTATGTTTATGATTTAATGATTTTTTTCTTTACAATAACTTTTGGGCAATTTCATTTCTGTGTATCTTGATATGATTTTATTCAAATTTCGTATACAAAGTGTTTATTTTTCTTGGAAATGTGTACATTCACCTAAATTCAGAAATTTTAAATCTTTAAATATTTATTACTTACCCATTTCTACTTTGAGAATTCTAATTATATGAATACAAATTTCTTGATTTTGGCACAGGCTGCACTATTATATGACTGATCTATAAATTCTT
This sequence comes from Ctenomys sociabilis, assembly GCA_004027165.1. Lineage (NCBI taxonomy): Eukaryota > Metazoa > Chordata > Mammalia > Rodentia > Ctenomyidae > Ctenomys > Ctenomys sociabilis. Next base: position 78,837 of record PVKA01005464.1, read on the forward strand.
CATTTTTGTTTCGAACAATTATTATTGTCAGTTATTATTATTTATTTAAGTTTGTAAATAATTTATTTACAAAGTGCAGTCTAGTATTAATCTCATTGTATGTGTTCATTTCAGAAATATTTCTGTAAAATTCATTCTGTCATCCTACATCTTTGACATTTCAATATTTGTCTATAATTTTTAATATGGTATGTGATTATTGATTTTCAATAAAGTTAATAAAAATAGAAAAATAAATATTTATAGGTGAAATATCCTAAGAATCTGTATCTACTTAAAGAAATAAATCAAATATATGTATGTTAATTAGTTCTCTCATCACTAGTTGTACGAATTTCCATGCATGTGCGACTCTCATATATAATATTTGCTTCTTGGACCATTTTGCATTTTATATTCAAAATATTTGGGATAGATATGCAGCTACTTTCTCTTAATTCAATGAGTAGAAAGATTTGTACTAATAGTGTTTGTGGACAAGCTATCATGTCTTCATCCTAAACTATGAATAACCACTAAGAAGACAACAATATGCAATGTAATAATTATTGAAACTCTTACTAATCAGTTTTGAAACTCATTGCTATTTGATTTGCAATAAAATTCTTAAAAAATAAGATTTGCTTCTTATCTATACACATCTTCCCATATATTTTAGATAATCTCTATATTATATGTAATACCTAATAGAATATAAATGTAAATGGTTGATTTCTTAGTGTACAGAACATAAGAAGAAAAATATCTATACACCTTTATCACAAAGTCAGTCTTTATTGTCTGCTGTTTTATTTTAATTAATTAATCAATTAATTAATTTTTGTGGTACTGGGGAGTGAACTCAGGACCTTGTGCTTGCCAGGAAAGCACTTATTTTACTTAGCTATCTCCCTGGCACTGTTATTTTATTTTAAAGAGAATAAAAAAATAGATAAAATATTAGAAATGACACCAAAACCCAAGATGATAGGAATTCAGCAATGGTTGTTATATTGCACACTGTTGAACTCAAAGTGGTTCCTCAGATTACCAGGTCTAAGCATGTAAAATTGATCAAAGTAAAATCTTTAAAAAATTAACTGCTCACTTAAAAAAGCAACAACAGAAATTAGTAGTACAAACATCCTAGCTATCCTCTGTATATACCTACATGATTTTTTTCCTCCTTTTCTTTCATTTCCTTCCTTCCTTCCTTCCTTCCTTCCTTCCTTCCTTCCTTCCTTCCTTCCTTCCTTCCTTCCCTGCTTTCCCTCATACCATTTGTTCTTTCATTTTAAATAGTCCTGAGAATCAGTGGAGCAGATTAGAAGATGCAGGCACAAGTGAAAATGCACACAGGCACCTTATCTTTGACAAATGGGCTAAACATAGTCACCGGAGAAAAGATAATCTCTTTAAAAAATGGTGCTGGAAAAACTGGGTTTATACATACCGAAAACTAAAACTAGATTTGTGTCTATCACCATACAGTAAACTAAAGTCAAAGTGGTTGAATGATCTAAATAGTAAAACAGAAACACTAAATCTACTGGAAGAGAAAGTAGGTAGATTTCTTGAAGACCTAGAGATAAGCAGTGAGTTTATGAATAAACCCAAACTGTATGGGAATCAACAAATAGGATCTCTTCTTATTAAAAAGAAATTTCCACATCAAAATAAATCACCAAGAGAATGAAAAGAAAACCCACAAATTGGGGGAAAAAACCTTAGCTACCAGTCCCTCAGACAAAGGACTTCTATGTAGGATGTATAAAGAATTAAAAAAAAGTTAAGCCAATAGAATTCAATGATCCAATATAAAATGATCATTTGAGATAAATAGTTCTCAGATGAAGAAATACAAACAAAAAATGAATATATGCGGAAATGCTCCACTGCACTGGTCACTTAAGAGGTGCAAATTGAAACAACGCTAAGATATGTTCTTACTCTAGAAGAATGGTTATCATAAAGAGATCAACTAATAACAAATGCTGGAGAGGCTGTGGGGAAAAAGGAAACCTTCATTTTTGTTGGTGGGAGTGCAGACTGGTATAATCATTATGGAAATCAGTGTGGAGACTCCTAAAAAACTAGGATTGGAAGTCACATTCACCACAGGTATTCCCTTTCTGGGTATTTTTTCAAAAGAAATAAAAACAGCATACTACAATGATATATGTGTATCCATGTTTATAGCAGCATAATTTGTCATAGCTAAATCTTGGAAACACCCAAATGCCCATTCCTTGAGGAATGGATAAGAAGTGTGTGTGTGTGTGTGTGTGTGTTTGTGTGTGTGTGTTACCTATACAATGGAGTATTATTCAGCTATAAAAAAAGATAGAGCCAGCCAAATAGCCCAGCAAATTAAAGCACCTGCAAGTAGACACGTCAGCCGGGGTTTGATCCCCAGGCCTGCTGATCTCAGGGTGTGCTGAGATGGCAACTGAGATTGGGCATGGTGGCATGAGCCTGTAATCCCAGCTCTTGGGAGGCTGTAAGCAGGCAGATCACTATGAGTTCAATCTAGTAGTAAGACTCTGAACATCCTGTTGACCTTACCCTAAAATACAAAAAAATTAAAAAATAGAAAAATAAAAATTAGAAAGATAAATGCTAGGCTTTTATAGGCAAATTGATGCAACTAGATGCATTAGTTCCATAAATGAAATAAATCATACCCACATGCGTAAACATATATTGTTGTTCAAGTGTAAGAACCTAGAAGAGTAATCTGAAAGGTACAATAGTTATAGTACAATGGAAAGAAATTGAACATAATGAATAAACAATTGAGGTGAGAGAAGGTAGAAAGATAGGGAAAAAGAAGAAATGGGAAAAATCATTTAAGTATATGCACAGTATAGCTAATGTGATTATGCTACTAATTTTTAAAAATAGCAGTTAATGTTTAAAATTTTCACTTTGACCAATTTTATATGCTAATGTCTGTAATCTGAGGAACTATATTGAAGACAGCAATGTGCAATGTAACAATCACTGTTGATACCTTTCACTTTCTTCTTCTTTTAAAAAGAAAGTATAACGGGGGCCGGGGAGGTGGCTCAATAGAGTAAGTACTTCTCTGGCAAATTCAAGGGCCTGAGTTCAATCTCCGGTTCTGCCGAAAACAAAACAAAACAAAAAAGTGTATTGTTTCTATTTTCTTATTGAAAGAGTTAATGTTTAATTGCTTGATCAGTCTTGCATGCTTATATCTGGTAATCTGAGCAACAGATTTGATGATATGTAGTATAATAACAATTGTTAATTTTCTCTTTCTGTTTTGAAATACCATATTTTTATTTATGTTGCTCTGTTTTTGTCATTGTTGTTATTTGTTTTTATTTTCTCCTTTTAAAATAAAAGTAATTTCAAAAGAAAGACATCTTTCCTTGTAGTATTTCTCTTTTAGCATTTGGATAATCAGACTGATGAAATAAATTTTGGACAGTAGGTTGCATGGATTAAATCTCTTCTACCCTTTAGCACCAAGAGCAAAAAGCCAAACTGCTTTCAGTAATAGCCACTAAATTAAATAGTATGTGAAGTGGCTGAGTATTATACTTTGGAAAGTGCTGGCATTTAGGGATGGCTGCTGAAATATAGAATGTAAGAACTGTTCAAAGACAAAATGTTCCTTTATTTAAAAAAATATTGTTCTTGGCAGAAACAAAGAATTTGATTTGAGATTCTTACTACTTTGTTAAGTCTAATTCTCTCCTTTGCTGTGCTAAAGTGTCAATCTTATAATAGTAGTTTTGGGTAGATGATTTCACTCCAGAAATGCAAAATTTGACAGTAAATCCATTGCCAAATTTAGCAAAACAAGGTTTTTATCCTAGTAGGCATCATTCATTCAGTTAAAACATATTTCATACTTTCATTTAGCTGGACAAAAGAAAGCAGGTGACAATCTACTACTAAAAAATGGTACAAATGAAGAAGATGACAGAGTAATATCAGAAATTTATTTCTAAGTTTATGACAAATGAATAGTTTCTTACTATGCAAGAAACAGCAGTTTTTGCACTTTAGTTCAGAGGCCCATACATTCATCTAGTCAGAGGAAACAGTGCCTTCTGGAGCTGGTATCAAGGTTTTTAACACTTGGAAATATATTTCAAATTGTGTTGTCTATGGAATAGGAAGCACAGTACAGAAGAACTGCTCATGTACCAACCCTTTTGAGAAATAATATAAAAACCTCTCCTTGAATCATTAAATAAATACAATTATTGTAAAATAAGAAAAATCAGGCAATGTTCTATTTGCCATGAAGCTTCATTCCCTTAGAAAATATAAAGATCAAATCATTTGATTTTGTGAAGCATGCATTAATGACCACTATGGTTTATCAAAAAATATTTTAAAACTGTGTCCTTGCCCTTGAGGACTTAAAAGGACCTCTTTTATGATGCAGTTCTCCCAGGAATCTGGGACACAATCAGTAATTGATTTAGCTGAGCGATCTAATTGTTTGATAAAACATTATTTCATCCTTTAGAACAGTCACCTTGGAGGAGAGGTCTCGACCCTTCGCTTCTCTACAGTCCTGAAAAGATAGGTCTCTAGATTGAATGCTACTGCTAGGTTGACTGTTTTGAATTAATTGATTGGTCAATTCAGCCAAGGTAGTCGATTTATCTTTTTTTCCCACTTATTTCCTTTGAGACTTAAAAATGTGTTTCCCTTGATTTTTGCCAGAACAGACTGAAGGACCAAGATGTAAGTAGACCAGTAGAGTTTACACTTTGCTGAAATAGAAGCAAATCACTGAAAGCCTTAGACACTCTTGACCAGAATTCCTCAATTTAGCATATTCCAAAGTAAGTGTCTACTTTTTAACCCTCTATTCTGCTCCTTTCACTATCTTCTGCTGGCTCACTTAATGCAACTGACCTCTGATCCTTTTGTTCTCCTGTGTCACAAGCTCATCCACTCCCCACTACTTAGTTCCTGTAGGGTCTTTGAAATCTAGTGGTGATTTCCTTACCATATGCTAAGAAGACACTTCCTCAGTAGCCTTTATACAACTGAATGGCTCTTCTCTGAAATTACCGTAGCTCTGTGCATTTGCTGACTTGGCTCAGGTGATGTAGACAAGGCCTTCCAGTAAGCATCCTGACAGATAACTCAGTTTACATTCATGTTAGTATATTTGTGTGCTTCGGTAGGGCACTATTGGAGAGAACCTTTATTCCTTGCTTCCTTTTCTGCAAACTATCTGTAATCAACAGGCTATTCATAGCCTGTTTTTATTTTGTTTTTTTTCCATGCAGCGATTCACGTTGCTTACGTTCAGACCTCTCTGTGTTCACTAGAAAGTGTTCAGCTAACCTTGTACTCATGTTATTATTTTTCACTACAAGAGTATTCAACTGCATATTTCCTGCATTGCTCAGATCACTGTGCTGGTTATTACTAGGGGCAAAGGACTGCAGAGAAGCAAGTCTCCTGTGAACTAGGCAAGTTCTCCTAGATGCTAATTAGCTATAAAATAAATTGAGATACAAATTATCATTACTGATGAATCTTGTGCTTGAAAGAAATTTTTTTAATGTTATACCTCTGGGATGCAGGGCAGAAAACAGGAATATTAGCTGTCTGCCACATCAGAGGCACATACACCATTCACAGAAAATGACTGCCTTGACTCAACATTTGATTAACTCTAGTTGTACATTGTCCGGCAGCCTTCATGTTCAACCCATCTCTTTCTTTCTCTCATACGTGAAAAAAAAAAAAAACTTGACTCAGTATATTTTGCTTTTGCCTTGGACCTAATACTACCCATTAAGTATAGACTTTAACTTCTGTACTGGCCCCGGGCAGATGGCTCAGTGGAATAAGCGCTTCCTTGGCAAGTGCAAGGGCCTGAGTTCAATCTCCTGTTCCACCAGAGAAAATAATCTCCCTCTACTTCAGTCTTGAGATACTAATCCCTTCAACTCCATTGTATAACTTTACTAGCTTAAGAATGTAATTCTTTGTCAAATCTAAAGCACAGAACAAAATTAATTTCAGGATGATCATCAGGATTTAATTCACTTAGCAAGTATAAGACTATTTATGTGATAATAACACGTTTCACGTCAGGTAAAGAAAAACTTCTAAATATTAAAAGAGAACCAAACTTATGGAATGGAAATACTAGCTAGTACTGGAATAACTTGGTCCAGAAAGATATTTCTATTACTGTAGACTGTGTCACCTTTGAATCAGAGAAAATTGAGCCTCAGAGTATTTTCCTATTAGGCTCACACTAAAAGGCTAAATGAATTGTACTGAGTTGATAGGATTTTTGTGGGACTTTTGCAAAAATGTTTTTTCCAATTATCCATAATTTCCACTCTGTCAGTCTCAGAATATTTTCAGGCTCACCTTAGGAGAGTTTCGTTTGCTGCATTTGGATAAACTGGGCTTTGTGTGGCATATGAGGGAACATTTTTTTTTTTCAATTTGGTTTCTATTTATTCCATATGTATATAATTTTAGCTGAATTTTATCACAGATTTAATCCTATCATCAAAAGAAAGTAAAATGAAGCATGAAACTTTTAAAGAACTAATACTATTTCTCTTTAAATTATTCCAAAAACAGAAGAGAAGGTATGTAATTTTGAATTACCAGCCATAAACAATTTTGAAGGCTTAAATTTCTGAATTTTAAAACCTCCAAAGCATTATTTTGGTCTGTTCAACATTTTGCATAGAAATAAAAGTTTTCTGCTTGAGAAAATATCAAATCTCTAAACATGCAGCTTATATAAAATTCTATTTGTCTTCAGTAGAAAATTGTATCTGAGGAGTCTTGTTCATGCGCTGAATATCAGAGGACCATCCAGTTGTATTTGGGATAACTTAGATTGTTTCCAGAGAAAAAGTTCTCACCTACTTATAAATGGTATATAAAATAGGATTCAAAACTACAAAGACACTGAGAAGTGGCATACACAATAGTAAGATGAATTATTGTTTTACACACTTTATGACTTTACTACATATGGTGCTTCTATACTTTTTCTGTTGTTGATATTGCCTATGGAAAAATGTATATTCATAATGAACATAAGCCAGAGAAACCCGTATTTGCATAACACATGGTACAGTACCAGAAGTCATGATTCTGAGTGTCAAAATTTGTAAATAAAAACAGTCACAGCTGTGGCAAATTTCACTAGTCATATATCTACTTACACAGAAATATCTTACGTGCATTGAAAGCACGCACGACTTCTGAGTCACAGCTGTAGCACTCTGTCAGCATGTTCTCACTTGGTGCTCACTCCGTCACCCTCAGCGGACTGGCTCATGGCTCTGCAGCTCTTCACAATTGCTCTCGCTTCTGCTTCCAAGCACTTCTTGCTCATTCCAGTGGATGTTTGGCTTTTGTGAACCTTTACATGAAGCTTCATCTTGAGACCTTTCCTTCTCCAGCTTCATGACACTATACCTTCTACTTTCTTTTGGTTTGCTTCCTGCCATTTTCTTCATTGTGTCTTAGTTTTCTTTAAGTTCAAGTTTTCTTCTCATCATTATTGTTAGATCTTAAGGTTCTTTTTCTTTGGTGTTCTCTTCTTTCTATACTATTTTCCCTAAATAATCCTTTCTTAGTATGTTTTATGTTGCTATACCAAAACATCAGTGGCTGGATAAGTTACAAAGCAGATGGTTCTGGAAATCCAAAAACATGACACTAGTGTTGGCTTGGTATTTATGGGACTTCCTATTGAGTCATGACACATGCGATGAGCACATGGGAAAACATGTGAAAGAGAAAACATGAGGAAACATGGGAAAGGGAGATTGCTTTTATAACAGAGCTACTCATGAGATAACTTGTTAATTCATGAGTCTGTTATTTGCTGGAGAGTCCTCATAGCTTAATTGATATATAATAACTTTTTCCACCTTCTACTCTTTTCTAATGGGTATTCAATTCCAACATCAGTTTTGGTCATCATTCAAATAGTAGCCAAAGTATACCTCCTCCACATCACCTTTGCCACTCATATGCTGACAGATCTTGAAAGCTGACCTTCCTCCATGGCTCAATGAAGCTGTCTTCAGCATACAATTAAGGGAATTGCTCATGAGGACCTGTTTTCTTGGAATTGCCCTTCCTTTCTGTACAATCATATATATGATCCTTTCTTGTACTACAGTTCATTTGTCAAAGGATGGGAGCTTGTTCTAAGTTTGAACAATAAATTTGTGCTCTGGGATCTTTGGATTTGAGACTGGTGTCCACGTCAACTTTCCTTTGAGATCTTGGAGAGGCGTTAAGGAGGCTGTGCAGGTGGTAGGCATCAGTGTGATGCAAGAGACCTATCTATGGCTATTAATTATTTCAAATGTCTCTTCTAACTGTGAAGCACAAAGCTCAGAAGTTGAAAGCCACCATGATCACTTTCATGTATGAAATACAAGCAGAAAAGATGACTATAAATCAGAGATGAGGTTTATTCTACATAAATCTTATCTTTAAAACAACATATTTAAAAAGGATTTAAAAGTAAGTCAGAAATAAATAGAAGAAGGGAGATGAGAGGTACAAAGCATCCTGAAGCCATTTAGGTCCCTGAATGTGCTAGTTACTGAGGCACAGACACACCCTTGTCTATTTGTGGGATTCCTGGTACCTTTTGTCAAGCTATGGTAGTTGATATGTGCCCCTTTTAACAAAAAATGTACTAGTTAAAGGTATTAGCTAATAAACCATCATACTGGGCCAGGGAAATATCTTAGTGGTATAAACACTTGCCTGGCAAGTGCAAGGTCCCGAGTTCAATACCCAGTACTACAAGTAAACAAATAAACTGATACCCAACAACACCACCAAAAAAATTCTGTTTCTTATTGGACAGCTCTGCTTAGCAGCCCTTTCCTCTCTAGACTGCTGTCTCCTGAGGAACTCAGTGAATGTTCTGCTTACTCACCCAGTGCAGGAACCTCATTGTTGTCCTGCACTCCCCTTATGGTATCACACCACTCATCCAATTGGTCAGATTCTATTTTTATTTCCCCTTTTGTCATCATTGGTGTTCTGTCACCTCAATCTCACCATGTCTATCTTATCTGCTCATATTGTAACTAACTGGTCTTCCTGCTTCCAGCCTTGCCACCTCTCAATGATTTGCTAGTCCAGAGTGATCTCTTATTTGACTTCACAGCTCATATTCAGAGCTCTCCAAGGCAATAGCTCGTTGATATATGCTCAGCTTCATTTTTACCATCATTGCATCATATGCAGGAACCATATGAAACACAAACAATTCCTATGCGCAGTAACCTTCTGCATTTGTCCCTATATGGTAATTGCTTGTTTATAACCATTCTATAATCATGTAGACAGGATTCTCTGTTGCCTGGCCATGGCATTTTAAAACAGTTTCTGTCTTGTGAGAGGCATTGTGTGGATATTTACTGAACAAATGTATTTGTTAGGGGAATGAACTGCTGCTGGATAGAAATATACAGCACATAAACAAAAATTTGAACTTTCCAGGCAAGGATAAAATTTTTTTCCATGAACTGGATGTCAAGAGGGATGCAAGACTGCGACTCTGGGTTCAGTATTTTGTGAATTATCATTTAGCAGTCTCAACAATCTTGAACATGCAGCTCTTCACACACTAGTTCTTCATCTCTTAGGACAGGCCCCAATTCTTTGACATGTAGCTATTGAGGCAGAATAGATTTTACTGACTGTAACTGATGGCATTTCTCACTGTGCTTGGAGAATTTAGTTCCTTGACTTTTTTTTTTTTTTAGGAAATCTCTGCTTTGACTTGTTTTCTTTTCCCGGGCACTGCAGGTGAAACCATCCAAACATTAACAGCTATACATCACCAAGAAAAATAAACTATTTAAATTCACGAATAGGAGCCCATTGAGACTTAGTGCTGCATTAATTTTGGCAATATTAGAAGGGCTAACAGTTAATACACACGATATTGATCATGAGATATACTAGTTTATTTTGAAGTACTTGGGCTTATAAAAAAGATTCAGAGAGATGTTTGATAGCAGATGTTTAGAACAATGAAGACTTATGGCTTTTAAGTCTTTGGTTGTACCACTTCAGTTACAGAGAATCAGCAATGTATTTGTAACCAAAATGTGACTTCTGGTCCCCTTGTCCTTGAGATTGGGCTATTTCCTCATTTACTGCCTGTGGATGTTTTTCCTGTGGTATTCTCCTTCCTGAGCAAGGGCTGTGCTTTCCTGATGACCTGGCTCTACTGTGTTGCCTTCCTTTCTTTCTTTCCCTTGGCTCTGTCCTGCCATTGTTGCTGCTGACTCCAGTGGACACACTGTGCCTTCTTCACTGTTTTCCCAAGTGGCTACAGATATTGGACAATTGTAGGCAGCAGAACTAAGGTATTGATTGTGTTGTTGAATTTCAAGACTACCATATTCCTCATTCTTGCTCCAAAGTGGAGTTCTCACTGCCACACTACCACCGAGGAACCTGCTTCTGTAACTTGTGGGGCTTGATTATTATACTTTCCTGGAATGCTCCAGGGAGTTCAGGGTTCACACTTCCTTGTGCAGAGCAATTCACTCTCTCTGGTCTCTGTCCTACAGATCTGCTTCCTATGAATGTCTGAAACCCATAAAGCTTTTTGGTTAAACAGAAGTATGGACTCATATATGAATAGAAAGAGTATCTTGGCATTGAATTTTTTTCCATTATTATGAGTCATTCTCCTTAAAACATTTGGACTCCGCCATCTTGCTCCATCCCGCCCGCCCCCGCCCAGCTCCTGAGACCGGCCAGAGACAGCGCGGCCGACTCCGCCATCTTGCTCCATCCCGCCCGCCCCCGCCCAGCTCCTGAGACCGGCCAGAGACAGCGCGGCCGACTCCGCCGTCCTGCTCCATCCCGCCCGCCCCCGCCCAGCTCCTGAGACCGGCCAGAGACAGTGGCTGACGCTAGCGGCCTCCTGGATCCCGCGCCAAGCTCTCCCAGCGAGAGCGAATTTACAGGACTCACCAGGCTTCCCAGAGCAGTGAGAGTGTGGTGAGTCTGAGGGAGAGCCTTTGGCTTCTTCCCACACGAGCTTCACGGATCCCTGTCCCCAACACCTCCCCGGATCCCCTGACCTAAAGCCCACTGATTGAGTGGGAATCTCCCCGATTCTCTGGGCATCAAAGGGCAGTGAGTGTAGAACTCCAGGCCCGTTGTGCCTGAAATACATTTCCCAGGGAGTAAGCTGCCCGTCACCTCCTGTGGCCGGGTGACAGCCCCAGGCACACTGTGCCAGAGAAACACTTCCAGGTGATTACTGGTCCCACCCTACAGCCCCAGACCCAGTGCAGGTCAGCCTGGAGTGAGAACTCCTAGCCTGCCACACCGGAGGGACATTTCTCAGCAATCCACGGTCCCACGCT